>JAQHUG010000254.1:1594816-1655807 GCA_028555095.1 Dicrostonyx torquatus | reverse complement strand
CCAGCACCCACGTTGAGTGCCTCGCATGTCTGTAACTCTAGATCCAGGGTTTGAACATGCTTCTGGCATTTAACGGTACCTGTATTTATGAGCACATATCCACACACTAACCACATACTCTTTCTGTCTCCCTACTACACACACAGAATTTTAAAAAATTATAATAGGAAAAACCATTTATATTGGAGATTAGGAAAATTAGTTATCTATCCATTTCTGTGTGTCTGTGTCAGGATGTGTGTGTACATGGACATATGCTTGTTTTTCTGGGATATTAGATTATAGTACTTGCTAGTCCTGCATTCCAGTAACAAAAGCTCCTAATTTGATTCAGTTGGAAATATTCTCAAGGTAGAAATTTTCTACCTTTTCAAGAAATGCTATTTAACCAGATTCCAATATAAATATTACCCTTGATATTGGTTTGAAAAAATAGCAGGTAAATACTTTGAAACAAAACAAAAACCCAACAACAAAAATCTACCTTGAATTCAGTGCCTGCTTTGTACCTATTCAGTTGTTTTAGAGGTATTTCCTTCCAGTAGTATTTACTTGTGTGATCACTGAAAAGTAGTTTAAGTGATACTGGGTGCCCACTGCTAGGTACTAACATGCAGACTGAGAGTCATTGTTTTGGAGTAATGCTTGAATAGGCTTACATAGTGTGCTGACATTTTGGAGTGTAGTATTCTCATGCATACAGTAACATCTATAGTACCCTTCTCTATGCATATCTACCTCTGCAAAGGTAATGAAACTAGTTATATGTAAATATATGTGATACAGAATATATATTACCTTTATGGTACAGTACAGCCATTTTTCCATTTATAAAGTAGTTTCTTTTCTTTATATAAAAAAAAGTTCATCTCATCTCTTTAGAAATATGACTGCTATGTACAGTGTGGCAAGCACAGTTTAATTCTTAAAATTCTTTCAAAAGAATTTTAAGAATTTGAAACTGTGGAATTCAGTCTTCAGTTTTTATATTTTTATGCATTATTTAGGGATATTTTTCTGTTCTCATACACAGAAGTGGGTATGTTCGGCACTTAGATGTAACTCTGACTAATATGTCAAACTTCTATGTAGGTAATTAAGACCACATTGTTATTCTAATGTAATGTCAAATCTCTGCTTAGGTAATTAAGACTACATTATTGTGCATATTTTTTGTTAGCACTCGGTTGATACTAGCGTAGTTTTCATGTGACTTCAAAGTTTTCAGTCTGGTTTCGTTGTACACGCTGAAAGTACCAGGACCTGGGAGACTGAGGTATGAAGCTCAACTGTAGCTGAGGGTACTTGGTGAGCTCTTGTCTGAAAGGTTGGTTGTTATGAGCTGGGTGTACACAGGCTGTAGAGCATATTCCTTACCTACATATGAGACCCTAAACATTAGAGTTTTAATAAAGTACTTGTAGTATTGGTCCAGTTTAAATATGTTGTAATGTTACTTCTCTAGTTGTATCGTTGTGATTGTTCATGTCAATTTAGAGCTATTTTATGGATCTCACTGGTTTATTTATATTTTTCCACAATTATTCTGGTTCGTGGCATTGTAAAGCTTCAGCTTTTCTTTCGTAACTCTACTGATTGAACTCTCATGTTGATGTTCAGGATAAAGATGGAGATCGAGCTGTTCACCATGCAGCCTTTGGAGATGAGGGTGCTGTTATCGAAGTCCTGCACCGAGGCAGCGCCGACCTGAATGCTCGTAATAAGCGTAGGCAGACTCCTCTGCATATCGCTGTCAATAAAGGTCACCTTCAGGTTGTGAAGACGCTGCTGGACTTTGGTTGTCATCCCAGTCTCCAGGTAAGATTTGAAAGGACTATACAGAGCAAGCATTGATGGAACTCTGTTAAAGGACGTAGAAAGTTCTCTGGTAAATTTGTTACTTTGAAGAATATTCAAGATAGAGGGTGATATAAAATAACTTACTTCATAACTATTTAAATATTTTCATTGTATTTTAATTCATTCTAGGTTCTTCATTTAGATCTGTTTTGGAAAATAATATTGTTTTGATTTATAGTAGGAAGGAAAGTGGCCTAATTTTTGAAGCAAAAATTTTACCTAAGAAATGATTTTTTTTCTAAGCTCATTTAGCAACTAGATGAACGTAAGCCATACATGTCAGAGAAATACAGTTTGTGCAAGATGTACTCATCGTAGTTATTAAACACTGTCTTTGTAGACACAGAAAATTAAAATTTGGAATGAATATGTAACTTCATAGCAAAGTAAATAGTATGTAATCATAATATATTAGTGTTTAGGTGCCTTCCTAGCTTTTCTTTACCTCTATCATCTTTAACAAAATAGACTTGAAATACTTATTTTTAAATGAAAGTGTTCCTTGAAACGTTGTTTGAATATGTCGAACTGAAATTGAAAAATGAAAATGAAATTTATGCCCTGGCAATGCTGAAACATGCATGGGCAGTGTATATATGCCAGCTCTGTTGAACTTGGTGTGGGAAAGTTCATATGTCATATGATTTTAGGAAGTAATTTTTCTGAAGAGACTATGACTAGGATGTGGTTTTATAAGTATGTGGCAGAACTGGAGGATGGAGGGAGAACTGAGGGTGATCTGTTGAAGGAGAAGGAATTAGATCCACTCACCTTTCTGTCTGAAATGGGAGGCAAAGTCACATGTAGGAAATGTGAATTGGGATTGGGGATGACAGTGCATAATTGAGACTTGTGCTTTGGAATAGCTGTTGTGGGGACCAGAAAGCAGGACAGACCAGGGACCTGTGGAAGGGCGTTTTGAGCACGTTAAGAGTTCTCCTCATGTGAGAGGTTACACATTTTTAGTGTCATCAAATAGAAGGAGGTGGTTGGATTGAATTTGAATTAGGAGGAATACTTATGTGGGTGGGTGCCTGTGACTGGAAAACATTTTCTGTAGAAGTCCAAATGATACTGCAGGTTTTTACATGTTTTGTTTCAAGGCTATGTATCTCTGCCATTATAGAATGAGGTAATCATAGCTAATACATAAGAGCATGGGTGTGGCTATGTTCCAGGAAGATTGAATTCATAAAAACGGATGGAAAGCTGGATCTGACAACTGTGGTATGTGATAGAGAGTAGACTGTGCAGACTTTGTCAAACTACAGATTGTATAAGCTCTAAATAGTTCATTTATGGAGACAGTTAATACTGAATTAGAATTTATTGCTAAGTAAATTGAGTAATGCTAAATACCTCCAAAACAGTTGGATTGAGGGACTGGAGAGATGGCTCAGTGAGGGAGAGTACTTACATGAGCAAGAGGACATGAGTTCAGATAGTTAGCACCCCCACAAAAATCTGGTCATGGCTACACATGCCTGAAACCTCAGCATTGGGGTGACGGAAACAAGTACATCCCAGAACTCACTGGCTGACCAGTCTAGCTGAAACAGTAAACTTACAAGTTATTCAGGAACCTTGCCTTAAAAGAATTGAGTAGGAGAGTGGAGGGAGATGCCCGATGTCCTTCTCTGGACTTCATGGATGTGTGCATGGGTGCACACACCTGCATTTCCACTTGCGCCATACACACCATACCCTATACACAGAGATACAGTTTTCTAAACAACAGATTTAGAAATTATAGGTATTGATTAGATTTGTTTCAGCTTTGAACTCTGTAGCCACTTTGCTGTCGTTTGAAAAGACTTTGGTTTGTTGATTCTCACCAATGCTGCATACTATATTAATATATAGAAAGCTGAAAAATTATTGATACTTGTGTAGTCAAGGCTGAAAACCACTGACTTTAAACTCATTGTTCTGGGTTCTAAGACTGCTGCTATATGTTGTTTGTCTCTTTGTAGCCCAGGCTGGTTTTGAACTCACATTGTACACAAAATTCTGCTCTTTGTGCCTTTACCTCCCAGGTGCCAGGATTACAGGTGTGTATTGTCATGGCTGCTTTGTGTAATGCTGGAGAAAGAGCCTAGGGCTTTGTGCCTGGTAGGCAAGTGCCCTCTCAACTTGAGGCATATCTTCAGCCCTGCCAATTTTGCCTGCAGTATATATTCAATAGAGCGTGAAGTTGTGGATGTTAGCACATGCCTGTAATCCCAGCACTCAGAATGTAGAGGTAGAGGTTCAAAGCCAGTCTCAACTATATAGAGCAAGTTTAAGGTCAGCTCGGGCTATAGTGTGGGTCTTTTGAATCTTTGTCTCAAAAACAGCCACCACTACCACCACCATCTCCATCTTAACAGCAAACCAACAGGAGCTCTAAGCATGGTTGCTGACTGACAATTGTTTGCTTGTTAGAGAGCCTGCTTCTTTGTCTAGAAGTTCAGTGAGAGTCTTCCTGTTGATGTGGTGAATCAGTGGAAGGGGAACTAATGGAAATCTCTTTAAACTTAAAAAAAATAAAATAAGGATTCTGAAGGTGACACCCCTCTCCATGATGCCATAAGTAAGAAGCGGGATGACATCCTGGCAGTTCTTTTGGAAGCTGGAGCAGATGTGACCATCACAAACAACAATGGGTTCAATGCCCTGCATCACGCTGCACTGAGAGGAAATCCCAGGTAAAAATGTCCTCTTTTACTGCTTTAGGTGCTGTTTAAAAATGCTTTCTTGCTGTTCAGTAGTGTTTTCCTGATGTAATGAGGAGTTTCAGCTAATTTTAGCATCTAAAATGATAAAGTTTTGTAGAAGATGTGCCCTTATTCATCAGGTACATGTTACTCTATTATAAGTATTATGAAATGGTTAGATGTCTATTGAGTGTAGATATTAAAATATCAGGATACTAGCTAATATTTAAAGAGTTTAATTAAATGCATTTTAAGATGTTTTGCTTCGTCACCATCATTCTCAAGGTATCTTCTAATCTCACATTGTCCATTTATATGATATTAAGTATTTATGATCATTGTTAATGCTGAGTTATTTAGATGTCTAACATCTAGGAACCCTAATCATGTTTTAGTAGTAGGTGAAAAGGGTTTGCTGGTTAAAATATGAGAGAGGCTGCCTTTGGAAAGTCCTAATATTCATAAAGGATTAGCAGAACCCTCAGATGCCAGCACTTAGCTTTGCTGGAGGATGAGGTTTTCATCAGCTCACTCTCTTTACCAGGTTTTTAACTTAGTTTCTTTATAGTTGAGTAAAACCCTGTATATTTTGACTAAAAAAAAAAATTCACTTTGTTTAGTAATTTTATCTACCTGTAAATACTTATTCTTTAGAATTCCTTAATGTATTTGCTAAAGCTTCTTAGGGTGCCCACTTCAGGGCAGTCACAGAAGTCAGAAGGGTTTTTATTACAACTGCGGGTGGGGTGGGGGAGTTAAAGGTGTGTATTGTCCATCACACATTGGACTTTTTTCAGATTACCAATTTTTGAACTCTTCAATGCAAATGGAATTGTGGAGACAGAGTACTTGCTATGTCTCTGTCCTCCAAATACATGATGGCAGTGATCTTTGCTTGCACTGCTGGTGACTGAACTCGGGCCATGCAGCTTTGAGGTGGACACTGTGCCATCAAGCTATAGCCTTTGAACGGTATGTGAGAAGTATAGGCCTTGTGTTGGCATTCAAACCATTTCTTTTTCAAGATGGCTTCATTTTATAGCTTAAGTGGGCCTTGCCATCTTTCCATCTCGAGTCTCCTGAGTGCTAGGTTACAGGCAAGTGTATACGACTACGCCAGGCTAAGTCCTCTGAATTTATCTTGTATTTATCTTTCTGCTCGCCCTTCAGCTGCATTATTGCACCATTTCCTTCCTAGAGCAGTTGTCTGCTCTCTTCCCCAGACTCTAAACCAGTTTTCTTTCATGAGGATGTTATCTTTATCACCTTCCCCTTCTTTCCCTGCAACTGCCTCCTCTCCACCAGAGTTCTCTTCATTTGCTTGTGTTGCTCACATATGTGTCCTGCTAACTGTGCATTTCCCTTAGGACTGTGGATGTTCATATTAATGCATATGTCCTCCACATCTACGATAGGACACACTCAAATTAGTCTTAACAGAAAAGGGGCTACAAGATTTTAAAAGATAATATATGACTTTTATAAGATAACTGTAGGTGTTCAGATGGAGCAAGCACTTCAGATTAAATAGCCAAAAGTATTTTTGAGAGAATGTAGGTTATAATGTTAGATTATAAAATTTAATAGACAAAAGTTTAGAGGTTTTAGAAAATAGATATCTTAAGTACTTTGAATTGCTTCATTTTCATTAGATGTGAGATTAGTATAGTAAATAATCTAACCATATTTAGGCAGAGGAATATTTTTCTTATATTTCTTGAATTCTTGTGTAATTCTTGAGGATTCTTCAGAAAATATGTAACAGGGACTCCTTCAGCCAGTTAATGTGATTAGACAGCGTCCAGGAGAAGTAGGAAAGGGCCTGGGGAGATGCTCAGTGGGTAAAGGTGCTTGATGCCTGCTGACCTGAGTTCAGTCTCTAGGACCCTGTTACGGAAGGAGAGAACTGACCTCGGACCTGCGTGTTTACTGTGCGCAATACCTGCACACACCTGATAAAATGCACTAATTATATCACGAGATGGCTTTGGTCAAAGCTAGCTAAATTCTTTATTCCTTTTTTTTTATTTTTGGGCAGTCATCACTTTTGGCTGCCATATACAGATTTTATTTGAAAGCAGTAAATGGTTATTTAAAAGTATCAGTTGTAATAGCATGTTGGATGATTTAAGATTTTTTTAATATCAGATATTTTATCAAAGTTAACTTTTCTTTCTAGACTCTGGGCCTTTATTTTTACCTTAAAAAACAGATATGGCATATTATTTTCAAATGTTAAAATTTTCCCTCTTTTTAGATAAAATCTCAAATATTAACAGACATGCACACACTTTTCCTTTCTTTGACTGTTTTCTAGTCTTCCTTGTTAATGTGGCTGCCGTCTACATTATAATGTTTTAGCCTATTTTTATTTTGCACTGGCTGCACTCAGGTAGTATGATTGATTGATTGCATGTTAGACTTCTGTTCCAATTTAATTGTAACTAGGGATTAGTTCTTTAGTTAGTATAATTCTTGGGTGTTTTTTTGAGGAATTTTCTTCTTTTAATATTTGTACTTTTTCCCCCATTAGTTTTTTTTTAACAGCATTTTATAAGCTAGTATTGGGACAAGTATTTGCTTGTAACTATTTCCACTTTTTATGATTGAAAATGTGGGAAGTTTTTAAGATTTGCATATACACTTATATGTATGTCTGTAAAAATTGAGTACATTCTACTCCCCAGGTTTGCTTTTAGTTAATAACAGTAATTTTTTAGCAGTGGATCAGCAACATGGTAGAACTGATAATTATTGGATGTGATTTTCTGAAGGAAACCTTTTATTATCTTGGTCTTCAAAATATGTCTCTTGCCTTATGTTTACGAAAGATCTGCTTTGAGATCTGTACTCGAAGGTGCAGCTCAAGACAGAGTGTAAATTTCAAAGCTGATTTGTAGGTTTGAGAATTTTAACTCAGAAAAATACTGGTCATGTTTTCTGATATTTAGTGTTTTTGTTTAGTGCTGGTAGTACTGTAGATTGAACCCAGGACTGTGTATGTGCAAGATACCCTATAGCTGCATTTGCAGCCATGTATTATTGGATGCTTATAGGGATGTTTCCCCTAGAGTTTGGTCCTGTTATTTTATCTTCATTGAATAAATTGTAAATCAAGATAAACAAAATTATTTGTGTTGATAAAAGTAAAAACCAGATTTATTTGGAGGAACATGCATTCACGTGTTAGTTGGGTACTTGCCTTGCACTGCAGGACCTTCTTCAATTGCTGAGATGTTTTGTTTATTAAGGAACATTAAGTCACCTGCAGATCTGTTGTAGTCACTGAGAAAATTGGGCGGATATTGGTCTCTGTTTTTGTCTCCTGCAGTTTCTCTCCACTGAGAGACTTGTGAGGAAAGACAGGCAGGAGAGCAGGGGCATGCTTATTAGTGAGGGTGGTCAGTTGCCAGGTGAAGAACAAGTCTTCATAAATAATAAGCAGAAATGTTTAGCATTTTCTTTGTTTTGAATCTTAGAAACCTTTGCTTCAGGTTCAGGGTCAGAAGAATTAGATTATTATTAAAGTCTGTCCTTGAGATGACTTTCTGCATCATTAGGCTAACAGTAAATAGTGGCAGAATTGAAGGCTAGTTCTGTTGAAAATATGACCCGGTTTCTGGAGTGCTCAGTATTATGACAGTGCTCTCTAATTTAACGCATGCATAGCCTGCACTGGAGGGAGCTCGGCAGTTCTGAGCATACACTGCTCTCAGAGGGCCTCCATGGCTGGTGCACCTGCGTAACTAGGGGATCGGATGGCACTGCCCTCTGTGGGCAGCTCACACTTGTGCACATGTCCTGCACAGGCACATACAAATACACATACTTTTTAAGAATTACATAAATAATTAAAATATGCATACCCTTGTGAAACACACTATTCTCATCATGTTTTTAGGCGAGTTTTGATGAGTTTCTCAGATTTTTTTTCCTTTTCAAGGAAGTTCAGGGAGTAGGCATTTTCTTGTTTTTGGAAGAATGAAAAATTTAATAATGTGATATTTAAATGTGCAATGCTTTAATAAGTTTTAACAATTTATTAATTAAAATGAAAAGTTAATACCAAAGACCACAAATTAAATAACTTTATTTGAAATCCTTTTTATCACACATTTTTTTCCATAAAGCTTTTAATAAACACTTTTAATCACTATAGTTCTCCCCCCAAAAAAAACAGTTGCTAGTTATTTAATTTTAATTACAGTTAATAGATTCAATAAGCGAAATTAGTTGCCATGTAATTCATATTCACAGATGAAATGCTAGCTGTCCTGCGGTAATCAATGCATAGCTACAGCTGGTTGAAGGGGACCAAATCCATTGAAGAGGCGATTTGGTTCCATTTTACCAGCTTTAGCAAAGCATTGCCGCTGCTACTTTAGGATCCAAACCGGTTCCATGCTCTTTTGTAGAAATACAGATGACAGTTGTTAGAGATTCCTGAACTGGTATGCCAGTAGTTAAAAATGAAAGTCCTACTTGTAGGTGCATGCGTGTCCTACAGCTTGCTACTCTTGCACCTCAGAAGTTTTATCCCTTTAGCATATTAATGTGAATCTTTACTTAATTCTTAAATGCACATAATATTCGCTTTCAAAATCAAGAACATTTATAAAAGAACAAGCATTATACTGTATTTCAAAGTGATGTTTCCAATCTCAGCGGGATCATTTTTTTTCCTTCTCTTTTCTTTCCTCCTTTTTTCTTTTCTTTCTTTCTTTCCTTCCTTCCTTCTTTTTTTTTTTTTTTAAATTTATACAGGGTGTCTCTGTGCAGTCCTGGCTGTCCTGAAATGCATTATGTAGACCAGGTTGGCCTCAAACATAGATCTACCCACTTCTGCCTCCTGAGTACTGGGATTAAAGTTGTTTGCCACCACATCCAGCCTTCAAGCTAGGTTTTTAAGTAATTAAACTAGAAGTTGAGGAAGAGTCATGCTAACTGCATAGTTCTGCACTGTTATTTTAGTGTGATAGTTGAGGACTAAGTAGGTTGCTGACAGGAGTGGAGGGATATGAGTGACCTTAAGAAAATACCTTTGTCCTTTAGTTTATAAATAGATCACACATGTTTTCAGTGTCATGCTTTTTTTTTCTTATATTCACATACTAACTTTGGGGGTCATAATTTAACCTCTTTAAAGATCTGTTTTCTTAACTAAATTCTGTGTTATTTTGAGTATAGTTTGCTTAGTTCTTATTATAAGATCAGTGATACAGTGACATGTGGTAGTTAGCTGTAATCTGTGAATTTTGAGTATTAAAATTTGTCACATGATACTTTTAAAAGCAGCACTTAGGTAGATTTTATAACGTGGCTCTTCTGTAGATTTCCTGTCTGAGGAGAATGTCTTCTGAAACATACTCATAAGATAAAAGTCTGATAAAAGATAGTTTGTAAAATAAGAATGCTGAGTGAACAACCACATTAATTTGTTATCTTAAACTAACCTGGGAGAAGGATGACACAGGCTCAGACAATATGCAAATAGTTGTATATTGTATTCTGTTTCTGTTGCTTGTTAAGTATTATGCTGCTGGTGAAATTAATGTAATTTTAATTCTTTCCATTATGTTTCCTAATAGTGAAACAGGTATGCAATTGCCTGAACTGAAGTGCTGAAGATAGCACTTGCCTGGTTCTATTTTTGGTAGTTACATGTCAGCCATTCAGCAGATCCAATTGCTCAAGTGTGCTTTTCGATACTTCAGTTTCATGTACTGGCCATATCAGGGCAAGGAGAGGCCATGGGAAAAAATAGTACAGCGTTTGATAATGTCAGCATCTGTCATCCCTGTCAGGGAGACAGTTGAAATGTTTGGTTACAGCAGTGTCAGCAGATGCCCAGAGTCTAATGTGCTACAGAGAAACTCTGTCTCGAAAAACAAACAAACAAACAAAAATTTAAAAAATTAAAAAAAGAAATACCTGCAGGATGTGACATTTCAGAGTGATTGAAAACCCTTCTAGATATGTTAGCTAAACTAGAAGCATGTGTTAGAAGTTATATTAGAAGCAACAGAATCAGTTTTCAATTTTACTTTATAAATGAATAGCCAGCATTTTCTAAGAATTGTGACAAATTCCTAGTTGTTGAAATATTTTTTAAAGAATTACTAAAACCTTTCAGACCTGTGGAATAACTAAAATACTGTTGTTCATAATTCATTATGAGCAGAATAATACCCTTTGATACAAGCAAGGATAATACAACTTTAAAATATTTGACAGTTTGTTAACAATACGTCCTCTTTACCTAGTCATGGTCAGCATTTTCTCTCTCATGCTTTACGTATTGATAGCATTTAGATTGGAGATGGAGTTAAGAACTGACAATCTAGAGGCCAGGGCCAAAGAGTTCATTTCATTTGTACAGTATAATTTTTTCTTTAAAAAATAGCCTTTAAAATTATGGTTTTCCATAGTGTCAGAAAAGAAGATATAAAACTGAAAAATTTGCCTTCGAAAATCCTCAGACTTTAATAGGTGATACATTTTACCACAGGTGAAGAATAGCTATTAAAATGTGAGTAAAATCAAACACATTTTTAATGTGATTTTTGTTGCCATATTTTTCTTATTAGATCTGTTGGTCCTGATTTAAGTAATGTGATATGCTTAAAGTTCAGACTGTGAGGACAGAAAATGGTTGATCTGTGTCTCACTGTTTTGTGCTGTCAGTGCTATTCTGTAGTAGTCAAATTTTGATCATGTGAGTATTCAAACAATCTAGAGTGTAGAATTAAAGCAAAAATTAAAATCCATTTCTATGGAATTTTTCCTTTAAGTATAATTAATTTGCACTTGCAAATGACTGGTACTTTTGGAATGGGGATGTTAGTATCTGTGGTGGCCATTTACTTGGCAGTAGGTTAATTCATTGTATGAAGGTCATCCTCCTGGAAGGAATTGCTCCCTTTTGGTGGCCCTTACCTACCCAAAATACACACTTCTTTACATTCCATAGCAGTATATGTTCATATGGGTACATAAAGAAGTATGTGCTCTGAGTAGGCACTACTGAGCTGTGTGCCTTGGAAACTTGAATCGCTCCATTTCCCCCATTTGATAGTGAAACATTCTGGTTACTGATATGGAACAGTGGTAGAATATGTGCAGAGATTAGCTTATCAGAGACAGAGTGTTAAAACAAATTTACCTGATCCCATTATGCACTTAGTGTTCTTTGTTCTTAGTGTACACAAGCACTGGGTGCCTCCTTGATTCTTTTCAGGAGCTGCAGAGAGTCGGTGGAGTCCTGAGTGCATTCAGAAAGGCTCACACTGAGTTGTTCTCTCAGTCACAGGTCCTTTTTCTTCTTCTGTATAATTTACTTCAAGATCCTATAAACAGATTATAATTAGTTTTGAAATTATTTTTATAAATCAGATACTTTTACTTAGAACTTATTGGAAAGAACAGATTACACTATAATTGATTTTACAGTTGATGCAGGGTTTGAAAGTTGAGTCATTTTATTGTGTGAGTGAATGAATGTTCATAAATGGTAATTTATTTTCAAGGTAAGAGATAAAAACTCATTTGGCAAGTTGTTATTCTTTTGTTATTAGTTCCTTGCCTGAATTTTGTGCTTCTGTTTGTATTGAATGAAAATTCAAATAGATACTACGTATATGACTTGTGTGAGATTATTTTTTTAAAAATGGCTTTTAATATAAAGGAAAATTACTAAAACAATTTAACTCTTTAAAGTCTCCATCAAAAAACAGAAGCACTTTAGGCTGTGAGACTCTTGATTTTACCTTGAATATTTAGCACAAGAAAATAAATTTGTGAGTGACCTTTAATCACTGAGTTACTTCAAAAGGAGACTTCAAGAAAATTTGAGGTTTGGGAAAAATATAGAAAAGGGAGTTCTGGGAGCCATGAGGGAGTAGAATTTCTGTGGCTCGTGAAGAATGCTAATGTAGCTGTGAGCAGCAGCCAGCAGTGCAGCTGAGAATTGCCATGCACCTTCATACACATTCTGTGGCCTGAATAGTAAACAGGGAGACAGTCTAACCGGCTAGGTTTCTGATGAACAGTTCTTGATGAGCTTTTTAGAGCTATCCTACTCTGGAGGCATTGATGCCGATTTACTGGAAAGGTGAGAACAATTGAAACAATTGTTTACCTAAAACATTGAAGACTTAAATCTTTAGTAAGGTAATATCGGTGGTGGATTGTATATTTTTGAAGTTATCTGTCATACTGTTTGAACAGTGGCTTTTTAAAAGCTAATCAAATTGAGCTTTGAGATTAGCCTATGTCTATATAGATTCACAATGAACATATATATCAGTCAATATTAGATAAGCATGCAGAAAGTTCGAAGCATCCTTACAAGTCAGCCTTTGAGCATGGTTACCTGTGTCCTGCAGCATTTGCAGGAGGAAGAGAGGTAATGACCTAGAAACATGCCGTAGTCACCGCCGATCCCATGTTGTTCCCTCACATTGTCTGCTAATTCAGCACTGCTTTTATGAGCTGGGTGAAGTAAGGAGTGCATAAGTGAACACAGACAAGTAAATAAATAAAAACGAGATAATCTACTTTTCTCTCCTGCCCTTCCTCAACACATATATACACACATAGACACATTCATGTGTGCATGCACACACACACACACTAGAATTGAATGAACGTTGGCCATATGATTTGGATTGTATATATCAGTTATTTCATAGATAGAGAAAGTGACGTAATGGGGAAAGTTGCTACAGTGGCCAAGAAAATGTACCTACTTTCCTAGTTTGTCTTTTTTTTTTTTTTTTTTGATTAGATGAAATGATTCACAAGAGGGGGAATTGCAGAGGAAGTTAAAGATTGATTAAAAACAACAACAAACAAAGCTGCAAACAAAACCCCCAGCACACCTCGCTTCCCCAAGCAGCTATTCACCCTGTTTCCTTTGGTCACCAGAGTACATTGGGTTCTTCTCACGCCTCAGGAAATATCCTGCATCTTTCTTGCTTTGAGATTCTTTTGGGGGAACTGGAGTTTGAATTCCCAGGGTTAATGGCAGATCTGGAGTGAGGCTGCCTTGTCATATCCAGAGGTCAGTCTGCAGTCGAGGTCAGGACTCCACAGTCTATACCACAGCCTAGGCTGTTAGAGCTTTATAGGCAGCTAAGCATCTGAGACATGCACTCCCAGGCAAGCAGGCTCTCTCGTGCCTCTCTCTTCCCTGACCATATTTAGTCAACCATAGCAAAAAATAGTCTCTCAGCTGTCGATTGTCGATCTGGGGACTGAGGAAACTTCTATCTTGCTTTCTGCCTATTGATTGTTCTTCCTGTGGTCCAAACACTGCTTTGTCATTTGTCCTCCCCCCCCCTTTTTTTTTTTTTAAAGAACTGCCAAATAAAGCGGTGTCTCATGTTTCCACTTACATTTCCCAGATTCTCCCTGAGCTTGTGCTGAGACTAGGAGAACCTCATGTGGTTGTCACTATACTTAGAAGCAGCACGGCGATAAAGGGAGGGCACACAGCATTTACCCTGGCAGATTTGGAGGATGTAAAAATCCCTTTATTGCCAAAATGTTTCATAATCTGACTTTTTGTTGGTTAAAAAAATTTTTTTTTTTTTTTTTACAATAATGTATTACATAGCTGTTAGCCTATAGGGATTTTGTATAGTTCTATTTAGGGGCAGTTATTTCTATAGGTGCTTTAAAAACACAGTAAGTAGTACTTTCCTGGAGCATGAAGTGTGAGTGGAATAATTAAGGAAAGAGCAGTGTGCAAGGAGTCCTTTGAAATGTAGAGCCCTTAGTGCAGTGTCTGCTTTACTCACCTCCTAACTGTGTGCTTTGGACGATACACGTACAGCTCCGAAGATGCCTTGTTTTATACCTAAGTCTGAAGTTGGCTCTTTTTTCCCTTATATGCCATGACTCCAGTTTTCTAAATAGCATTTAGTTACAACCAGCCACAGACTAAAATGGTCATGAATTTGGCATAACTGTGCGGTGTATGTACTGTCTTAAAGACAAGAAATACTTTTGTTCTCAATTTTAATAGTACATTCAGAGTAAATTTCAATATAGACATTTGTTTTTAACCAAAGATGAGTAATATTAAAACATCAAACCCAGCAAACCCATGAAGGTAAAATTTAAATTTCAAAAACCTAACAACAGTGGACAGGAGAAACCAAGTACATTTGTTCTTAATCCAGATGTGTTCTTTGAGCTCATTCAGGCAGATCTACCGTCGTTTTCACAGCACTCAGACAGTGGGGGTTGTTCTCATTCAGGCAGATCTACCGTCTTTTTCACAGCACTCAGACAGTGGGGTTGTTCTCATTCAGGCAGCTCTACTGCCGTTTTTTCACAGCGCCCAGACCGGGGCGGGGGTGGTGGTTGTTCTTGACGTTCTTTGTCTTCAGGGTTAAATTGCCGGGGGTGAGTTACAGGGTACTATTTTAAAGGAATGCTATAGATATTTGCAAATTTTAGAAAACCCTACTTTTCCTAACTTAATTATTCACATTAGAGATGATACACATCAGACTTTAAAATAATTCAATTTTTAGGGTCCTAAATGATCCCACTTTGCTGTTGAGTGGCAGTGAGCACTGTAACATGTTCCTGTGCTGGGCGGTGACACCAATGATCCCGTGTTCCTAGTACCCCTGCTTGGATGTGTTTTTTTTTCATTCTTTCAGCAAAACTTTGATCTCTGTGGTTTCCATGTGCAAATACTCTTCTGTCTACAATTGTATAGTTATGTTTGACACGGCTCCAGAAGCTTCTGTCTGGATTGATTAACTTTTCTTAAGTTCTGTCATGGGTTCTGTACTACCTCTTTACCTTTTATTTAGGGATTCTTAAATTAACTAAGCAAACATTTATTGAACACCCAGTATAATGCTGTTCTAATGTCGTTTTAAAATTAAATAATACTAATATACAAGGCTTCCGTCATTTACCTGCTGGGTTTATTTGAGCAAAAGTTCCCTCTTTTGCTGAAGAAAGACATTACAAATAGCATGGCAGGCCCTAGAAATTGACCTAGTGCCATCTGAGCACTACATACCAGTGTAGACAGCTGTTTGTCCCCTCTGCTTCTTGGAACTCATGTGTTCGTCATTCAGCAAATGTCTGAGCACTGCCGTGTGCACCACTATTAGCTCTAGAATTTAATGCTTCGTTGGCACTCTTTACAGATGCCTGCTTAACTGGTCATAATGTCTTTAGCCTGTTGTAAAAGAACTAGTTGAGAAACAAAGAAGTGTGTGTCACCAAATCTTAGGGAATCCAAGTAGCAGTTAATTGATTTACTAAAGATACTGATTGACAGTAAGCTAGAAACAATGTCCTCGTGTAACTGCATGGCCCCCAACGCTTACAGTATAGCCACAGGCTCTTATTGAACCTAGCGGGAAGTGCTGCAAAGAAGAGCCTGCAGCCTCCCTTCCAGGTTCTATAGTGTGTTCCTCAATTACCCATTCCATAGAAAGAAAAGGACAGACTGCTCTGATCTGGTCTCAGTGTACAGAGGTGAGGATCAGGGATCCTTCGTTAACTGTCTCTGAGCTTACCTTGCTGACTTGGCCCAAAGATAGTTTCTCTTCTCAAGGTCACGTGATGTTTCTACTTGAGCTCTCTGAAGAGGTGGCTTCTCAGTTGAGAGCACTGGCTGCTCTCTACCAGAGGACTTGGATTCAATTCCCAGTCCCCCCATGGGAGCTCACAACTGTCTGTATCTCCAGTTCCAGGGGATTCGACAACACATGCAGGCAAAACACCAGTGCCCATAAAATAAATAAATCATTTAAAAAATACTCCTAAAATATATCTCAAGAGAGAGAGAAAAAGATCTTAACAGAAGCGAAAGTGAATCCCCACAGCTCCAGTGTAGAATGTGTATTGGCCTGTGTGGACGCTTCTCTTAAAGAGGGGACGTGGCTTGCAGCCCTCAAGTGTGGGCTGTGTAGTGACTTGTCAAGAAGCTAATGTAGAAAGAGCCGAGACACACTCCTCCATCCAGGTGTCAGGGGTCAGCATTAAGAGTGTTTGTCGTGTGGATAGTGAGAGTCACTGCCTATGTCCTCCTCCTTCCCATGACTCCAGAGGGAGCGTGAGAAGACATTGATTCCAGGTCAAGAGTTAGAACATCGTTTGTGCTCCGCAGGCTTCTCAGCTTCATCAAAAGTAAGAAGTGAGAAACTGTCATGGCTCAAGCCATAGGACAGGTATAATTTGTTATTGAGAGCAGACAAAAAAGAACATTAAATAAAATTTAAAATTTTTTTTAAAGCATAGATAACTAGAGGGCTAGGATTATAGTTTAGTGGCGGAACTTGTGTAAGGCCCATCCATCCCTAGCACCACAAAAATGAATAAGCAAGCAATAAATTAATCCATACAGTGTTTTACTTAATTTGCACTTTAAAAAATGTAATTAGGTTTTAAAGACAGGCTCTTTCTTTACTCTGAGCTTGCCTTGACTTTGCGATTCTATTCCTTCAGCCTTTTAAATACTATGATCATGTCCAGCTTTCGTTAGTTTTGACTGTAAACATTTCTTTTTTTTGTTTTATTTTTTAAGATTATATTTTCCCTTTCCTCCCTCCAAACCCTTTCATGTATGCCCATCCACTGTTCTCTTTCCAATTCATGACCTCGTTTCTTTCTTTGTTATATTTGTGTGTGCATGTGTATATGCACGTGTGGGGGTATTCCTAAATACATAGATGTAGCCTGTTCATTCTGCATAAGGTCACTTGTATGTGTATGTATTTAGGGCTGACCCTATGATATTGGATAACCATTTGGTGTGTTCTTCCCTAGGGAAGACTATTTCTCCTGCTGTCAACTGTCCTTAGTTGCCTGTAGTTCTTAGGTGAGATTTCCCTATCTGCATTAGCATCGCTGTTGCTGTTGTCCTTGTTTAGGTTGTGTTTAGTAGCCATGTTATGTTGGTGAGACTTCATGAGTGTAGCTTCTGACATTTCTAGGAGACAGAGTTTCACAGCACACAACCTGTTCCTCTGGGTTTGACAGATTTATCTTCTTCCTCCTTTGAAACAGTCCTGAGTATAAACATTTCTTTACAAGTTAACACCAGTAAACCACGTGCTGATTTTGCAATGATTGGTTTTACCAAAAATTAAGTATTGTTTCATATTCTCTCTCTCTTTTTTTTTAAAGTACCTTTTTTTTTTTTTCGTTTTTCGAGGCAGGGTTTCTCTGTGGCTTTGGAGTCTGCGCTAGAACTAGCTCTTGTAGACCAGGCTGGTCTCGAACTCACAGAGATCCGCCTGCCTCTGCCTCCCGAGGGCTGGGATTAAAGGCATGCGCCACTCACTCAATATGCATGCACACACACATATTGTCTTAGAGTCAGGGTCTCATATAGCTCAGGCTGGCCTGGTCTGGTACTCACTCTGAGGCTGTCCTTGAACTCCAGGTCCTTTTGCCTCTACCTCCCGAGGGCTGGGGTTAAAGGCGCACTACACCAAACTGAGCTTTAGATTTCTCTTGAGAAGATTTAATTTTTAGGAAGCCTTACTTTAAATAAGTGTTAATTTTAAATTTGTGAAAGTTATGAAATGGTTATGTTTGTGTGTTATAAAGGGTTGAGGTGACCATGTTGTGGAAGTGTCCAGAGGAAAGATAAGGATGAAGCAGTGACCCTTGAACACAGTTCATTATGTTGTGATGACCCCCCCCAACCACAAAATTATTCTTGTTGCTACTTCATAACTGTAATTTTGCTACTGTTACGAATCATAATGTAAATATCTGTTCTGATGAGGTCTCAGGTGACCCCTGTGAAAGGTTTATTTGACTCACATGTTGAGAACCACTGATCTAAAGAATGTTGAGCCACTGGGCACAGCTGTTGTAGATTTAAACAGGAAAATCATCAGAATGGTTTTAATGTCTTCCATATAGAATAGTTCCCAGGTTTTGGACTAGGATGGCAGGCTAAATGACAAAATGAATAGTGGAAAATTAAGAGTCTAGAAGGAGTGTTCTGTAGGGAGGAAGGGGAAAAGAGAGATTTGTGTTGGGCATGGTGGCACAGTCTGTAGTACCAGTTCTGAGGAGGACAAAGCAGGAAAATCCTGTAGAGACCACTCTGTACACAGTGAGACCATGTCCAAGGGATCATCACTGACTAAGCATGGCCTTGAACTCATGGGATGAACTCTTGCTTCAGGTTCCCAAGTATCACATCAGAAGTGTGACCTATTCCTGACTCAAAAGCCATTTATTTGTTCCTCTTTTTAAAAAAAATGATCTTTTTGTTTTTGGAAGGGCAGAGATCTCTTACAGACACTGCCCTAGGAGCAATAGTCAATGTGTTCTTAAACCTCTCTTCATTTATTGTTACAGTTATTTTATATATTTGTTACAATTACAGACTATAATTTTCTAGACAAAGATACAATGTTCATCTTTTTTATTATAATTTCATTCTCATAGCTTAATTGTTAAGGCCCAATTAGTTATATGGATATCTTCCAAAAATCTTTCTGTATTGTTGTCTGCATGCATAACTTAACTGTTGGTTGATATATTGATCTTATGTTATAACAGTTTCTATAGGAAGTCAAAAATTACCATTTCCATTTAAAGTACCTTGTTCAGGGTACTAGAGAGATGACTCAATGGTTAGGAGTAGTGACTGCTTTTGCAGAGGACTCTGGTTTGATTTACAACACCAACATAGATGTCTTTGGTTCCAGGGGATCTGAGGCCCTACCCTTGTGGGTACCAGGCAGGTCTTGTAAGTAGGGGAGAGGTGTGGGTGGTATTCCCGGCACCCAGCTCCCAGCCCCCAGCCGCCGGCCCGCTTAGCCGCTGGTTGCTTGCTTATGCCCGAAATAACCACATGACAATTATATTCATTTAAACTCTGCCTGGCCCATCATCACCAGCCTCTTCTTGGCTAGCCCTCACATCATAAACTAACCCATTCCTAATAATCCTTGTGTCACCACGAGGTGGTGACTTACCAGAAAAGTCTAACCTGCATCCATCTACAGCGGGAGCATCATGGCGACTCTCCCACTTCCTTTCTTCCCAGAACTTCCTTTCTTACAAGCCAGGCAGAGTCTTTATTTAACCAATGAAAACAACAGAAATAAAGACGGACCCTCCTACAGGCAGGCATGCGGTACACATGGATATATTCAGGCAAATACTCATACACATACAATAAATAATTTTTAAAATAAAAATACTTTCCTAGTGCTATAATTTCTAGTTATTTAAAATGAGGCATTTGGTTTAAATATTGCCATATTTCTTTTTAATTTTAATTGCACAGCTAGCTTCTTATTTTGTCAATGTGTGAGGGGAACAATTCTAAATACTGTCGCAACATTTGATTTTTTTAAATATTTATTTATTATGTATACAATATTCTGTTTGTGTGTATGCCTGCTGGCATGAAGAGGGCACCAGACCTCATTACAGGTGGCTGTGAGCCACCATGTGGTTGCTGGGAATTGAACTCAGGACCTTTGGAAGAGCAGGCAATTCTCTTAACCTCTGAGCCATCTCTCCAGCCCAACATTTGATTTTTTTAAAAGTTGTTAATTGAACTATATACACAGACTAATGGTACTACATAGATTATACTGCACGAAGATGACTGTCTTCTATGGCATTCTTCTTTTGCCTTAGTTATTCTCCCCATATCTTGTAACTTGCCTTGGGAGTTTTTAATGTATCAGACAAAGTCATTATCAAAACATTTCTGGTTAGGGAAAGTAAAGATTTAAAACTTAAACACTCTCCATTACTATCATTCTCTCCCCCCCCCATTGTTTTTGTTTTTGTTTTTACGCAAGGTTTCTCTGTAGCTTTGGAGCCTGTCCTGGAGCTAGCTCTTGTAGACCAGGCTGGCCTTGAACTCACAGAGATCCGCCTGCCTCTGCCTCCCGAGTGCTGGGATTAAAGGTGTGTGCCAGCACTGCCCAGCCATTACTATCATTCTTACCAGTATAGCACACCTTTGGTTTAATAAGTAATGTTAACACTGAAATGTAGCTTTGCTCAGGCTGGCTTTGAACTTGCTGTGTAGGTCAGAATGCACTTGAGCTTCTGGTCGTCGTCCTGCCTCTCCTTCCTGAGTGCTAGTAGTACAGGTATGTGCCTCTACCCCAGACTTATGTGCTGTGTGTAGAGTATTCTAATATTGAATCACTTCTTTATCAACTGGTTTGTTTGTTTGAGATGATGTCTTGTATCGTCTGAACTATGTAACTGACAGTGATCTTGAACCTTGGCCCTGTTACATTATGGCTGGTTTATACTGCCTTTTGGAGGATACATTTATTGTTATTTTATGTAGGCGGGTGTTTGCTTGGTATATGTCTATGAACCATGTGCATGCAGTGCCTGAGGAGGCCAAAAGAGGGCATCAGATTCTCTGGAAGCGGAGAGAACTTTGTTAGCTCCATGTGGGTGCTGGGACTTGTACGAGAGCCTTAACAACTGAACTCTCTCTCTCCAGCCCCTTCCTTACATTGCTTTCAAATAATAACATTTTATTTCTTCCTTAAAATTGTTTTAGATTTATTTGTGCATATTAGTGTTTCCCTGCATTAATGTTTATGTGCCTGAGGAGGTCAGAAGAAGCATGGTGAATTGGAGTGACTGACTGCTCTGAAGCACCATGTGGTGCTGGGACTGAACCAGGGTCCTCTGCAAGAGCAACAAGTGCTCTTCACTGCTGAGCCATCTCTACATCCCCATAAAATTTTATTTTTAATACAGTTTTTCATGGTTACTATATCTTCTAAATTTTACAGAAAAACTATAAGCCTCTTAAAAGTTTTTTTTTTTTCCTCATGTGGTCTGATAGGCAGAGTGATAGACAATGCATGATACCATGATATCTGAATGGTTTGTAATGCAGTGTGCCACCACCAATAACTTTCCATTGATTTGAGTGGAGCTGGGCATGGGGTTCATGTTTGTAATCCTGGCACTTGGGAGACTGAGGCAGGGAGACTAAAATTTAAGAACAGACTTGCCTACAAAAGTAGAACTAAAAACAAAAATTTGATAAAACTTAAAAATTTTGCAGCATTAGTTCTAATTTAGAGGTTCTTAGATCCTTCAAAGCTTAATTTATAAAAGCAGTTATTTTTTTAAATCACTTCAAACTTATATCTTTTTTTAAAATATTTATTTATTATGTATACAATATTCTGTCTGTCTGTATGCCTGCAGGCCAGAAGAGGGCGCCAGACCCCATTACAGATGGTTGTGAGCCACCATGTGGTTGCTGGGAATTGAACTCAGGACCTTTGGAAGAGCAGGCAATGCTCTTAACCACTGAGCCATCTCTTTAGCCCCCAAAAGCAGTTATTTTTATCTATTTTATGTGTATGTGCATGTGCACACATGCGTTCAGACACGTGCATGGATATTCCACAATGCGCACGTGGAGATCAGAGCATAGGTTATAGGAGTAGGTTCTCTCCATCCTCCATATGAGTCCCAGGAATCAACTCAGGCAATTAAGCTCACCATGAGCTCTTCTGCCTCAGGAACCATCTCACCTGCTCCTTCAAAGTCTATTCTTAGACTCTTTGAACTTGCTTCATGGGATTCATAAACTGCCATCAGAGACCTTTGCATTCTGAGCCCCATGAGGCCCCGGTCCACTTTAGAGGGTGACACCTTCATGAGTTTTTCATATATTTTTGTGAGGAAAAGTTGCCTCTGTAGCATTTACGTTCTGTGCTCTATTTGGCAAATGAGGATTTTTTTGTTTAGCTCTCAAATAGCAAAAAGCTAAATAGACATTGAGAATGATAATAACAATTTCTGTCTGTCTGTAGGGACATTATTTTTTTTTATCAGAAAAAAAGAGCCTCATCATTTGCTAACAGTATTTCTTTTGAATATTTTTCTGAAGAAAACAAAATTCATATTATGTAAATGTGAAGATAATGTGAATTTGTCTTGTAGTGCAATGCGTGTTTTACTCTCAAAATTACCAAGACCATGGATTGTGGATGAGAAGAAAGATGATGGTTATACTGCCTTGCACCTGGCTGCTCTGAATAATCATGTGGAAGTGGCTGAACTGTTGGTACATCAGGTAGGAGAGGCAGCTGTGTTTTAACATTTAGTCATTTCACCAAGTGGACTTTAATAGGGCTGCAATAAAACCCATGTGATGATGAAAACTGAAGCAATGTGTTCTCTGCCTTTTAAGGTTGATTATTTTTGTTTGTTTGCATATAACAGTCTTGCTGTGTATCCCTGGCTTAGCTAAAACTCAGTATCCTGCCTCAGCCTCTGAGTGCTGGAATTGCAGGTACACATCTCTGCCTGACTAACACTAGCTTTCTACCCCAGCCCCTTGCAATGTAGCGCATGTGTAGAGGTTAAAAGATAGTCCTCAGGAAATGATCCTGTCCTTCCATTATGGAGGTCTTGGAGATCAAACTCAGGACAACAGACTTGGCTGCATCTTGCCAGCCTCTCTCCAACACTGGCTTATATACTTTCCCCAGTATTCACATTTAAATAAGCATAACAGGATGAGCTAAGAGTGGTACCTCACGACCAGTCAGACACAAATACATACAATGAAAACAAACCAGAAATGTGTGTCTTCCAGAATATGGCGTAACATCCTAGAGTTTCAGAGTTGTGATTAGACTGGTTTTCAGACCTATCAGTTTAGGGGGCTGGAGAGATGGCTCAGCACTTAGAGCACTGGCTTCTCTTCTAGAGGACCTTAGTTCAATTCCCAGCACCCACATGGCAGCTCACAACTGTCTGAAACTCCAGTTTCAGGGACTCTTGACACCTTCACACAGAAAACAAATGAATTATTTATTTATTTATGTATTGAAAACCTAGTAGTTCAGGTGTATCTTTTGAAGCTTTGATTCTGTTCTTAATTTTGATTTGTTGTGCCAGGCATTGTGCTAAGCAAATTTTTATGCTGTATTTCTTAATCTTAACATAAGCCCTGTGGCATAGGTTATACTGTCACACCATCAAGGAACCTAAGAAAAGGGCTAAGTGGTAAAATGCTTACAAAAGTGGTTTAAAAGTGGCAGAGCTTCAGCCAAAAGTGCCTTGGATTCAAAAATCAGTTAATTTGTCCTTAGACTCTTTCCCTTGTGTGGGTACAGCAGCTCACAGAGCCAGTTAGCTGGTGGGCTCTTCTGAGCCTGCTGAGGCCTTCCTGCTTTCCCTTTGCAAATTTGTTGCTACTGCTCAGATCACCTTCTCACTGAATGAGTAAGTGAACTTACCAAGTCATTAAAATAACTCTGAATTCTATATGGAGACACCATTGCTTTTCCAGAGGTATTTACAGTTTGTAGGAATTGCTCTCTCCGTGGATATTGAAAGAGAATCGTGCTCAGCTCCACAGTGTGCTTCTTGAGATAGTTACTATAAAGGAAATTCTTATTTTACACCAACTGTTTCACTTGTAGGTTTGCTGTCTGTCTAGTACTCAGTGTCCATATGAAAACAGTCTCAGGACAGCCTCCAAGAGGAAACAGTGGTCAGCAGTGCTATCTATTTCTTGGGAATAGCTAATAGCTTTCATGTTCTTTAATGTCACCCAGAAGTAACTATTTTAAATGTGTTCATTATCAGGGCAGTGCAAACCTGGACATCCAGAACGTGAACCAGCAGACAGCCCTGCATCTTGCTGTGGAACGGCAGCACACCCAGATTGTTAGGGTAAAGTATTTCTTCTTGTTAATTCTAGCTTATAATAGCCTTTGAACCATACTCATGTTTAGAGCCTTGTGAAAACTGAAATGATGCAGTGTTCCACTTCTTAAAGTGACATAGTTCAAGAACTTAGACTTGAGGGTAAGGGTTAACATCTAGTTCAGAGTCTTCATCATATTGTTCTTAGACTTCTGATTCTCATAATGTTAGTGAGAAAAATTTAAAGTAACAATTTGAATAATTGACATCCCTCTTAATGTGTGTAGTTGACAGTAAAATTAAAAGCTTTGTCTGGAAACTTGCTGCTGTAAATGGAAAATTGAGCTATATAGTTTTAGTTTTTACTAATCTGGTGATTTCAAACAAAATACCTGAAAAAAGTATTTGTTTACATAGTCTTATGGAGCAATGACTCTTAAAAGTAGCTACCACAGTGTCACCTGGAAATGTGCAGGAAAGTTTATTCTTGTACTCTGCCTCAGGCCAGTGGAACTGGAACCTGGGAGGGGTCCTTATTAGTTGCTTTTCTCTTTGCTTTGACAAAATACAGGCAAATGCAACTTAAGGAAGGGTTTCTTTTTGCTCATAGTCTGAAATAGTGCAGGCTGTCATGGCAGGAATATGAATGAGGAACAGCTGGTCACGGTGTGTCCTCAGTCAGGAAGAAGAGTTGAATGCTGATGCTCAGTTCAGTGTCTCCTTCTCCCCTTTTTATTTAGTTTGAAATTCCAGACCATTGCAAAGTATCACCAACATTCAGTATGTGTCTGTCCTCAGTTAAATCTCTCTGGAAACTTCCTCATGTGCTCCTAGGTGGTTCCAAATTCAGTCCAGTTGACAGAAAACTAACCAACAATGGTGGGTAAATTCCTGGTTTTGCAAGCCTTCCGGTCGTCCTAACACTTACCAAGTTTGAAAAATATGTTCTAGAATGATATTTTACATAACTTTTTAGAACAAAAAAGAGACAAAGTATGATTTGTACAATTAACTGCACAAGTCACATAATGAGATAGGCAGTAACTCATTTTGCTAAGTGGTTGGATTTTAGCAAACAATGTTTACATTTATTTCTTGAAATTTCGTGCTGTTACTGTAGATTTACTGTAGTTTCTTAAAGGTGTAGACACTCTCCAAATGAGGCATCTTTCCCTCTCTCAGCTTTTGGTCCGTGCAGGTGCTAAGCTGGACATTCAGGATAAGGATGGAGATACCCCTTTGCATGAGGCTTTAAGGCATCATACTTTGTCTCAGCTACGCCAGCTACAAGACATGCAAGATGTGGGGAAAGTAGATGCTGCCTGGGAGCCATCAAAAAACACAGTGAGTAAAGATAATGTTCCCTCGCTACCTTTGAAAGCATTTACTCCTTATCTGATCTGCCTTGGATAAGACATTTTATCAGAGTTGCACTTGGGTTTATAAAACTTCAACACTACTGATCACTATGAAGTGCATTTGTTCTACATCTTATCAAAAGTTTGGTTCTTTCTAACTTCAGCTTTACAAATAGGGTAGAGTGGGTATTTGTTATAGTTTGAATTTGAAATCCCTAATGGTTGTTCATTTTGACCAGCATTTCATTTGATCAGCACCATTTGATCATGTATTTGATGAGCTATCTGCTCAAATCTTTCTCATTATAATTTTTGAATTTTTTGTTTTTCTTTTGGTTTTTCTTTTTTGAAGTGTTAGGAATTGATCCCAAGGCCTCATGCATGGTAGGAAACGCTCTCCCACTTCCTAGGTCTTTTGTTTTCTTCTAATTATTTCAAGAATTATTTATATGATATGAAAAGAAGATCATATCAGAGTATGTGATACGCATGTATTTTCTTCGGATCTATGATTTGTGTTGCCACTGCCCCTGCTGTTGTCTCCTCTTTGTCTTTGGGTGTGGTGGTGACAGTGGAAGATAATAATTAATAATACAGTGCTTTTGTATAGATGTGAACATAATTTAGTATTCATTGTTTTTGTATAGAAATGATAGCATAGTCAAGAACTAGACCATGATTGTAATCCCCCACTTATGAGGCTGAGGCAGGATTTGTGACCAGCACATACTATATAGTGAGTTCCCTGTCAGTCTAGGCTAGAGTGAGACCCTAGCTCAAACAAAACAAAAGTTTCCCTGTATGTACCGTATGTACATACAGTACATATACCGTATGTTTGTAGGCACTGGAGAAACACTCTATCCTCTAAGTACGGAGAAAGTCTTAAGTGCAGGTATAGCAGTTCTGTGTGTAACGGCTGGTACGTCTGCACCCTCAGTTAAGGAGGTCCAGAATGGATATTTGATCCTTTTTATGTTCTCCAAAAACTTTTTCATTCTTAGAAAGTTGTAAGAAATGGGGCTCCTTTTGATCTAGTGTTTCCCCAAGATGCTTCTCTAAATCAGGATGGGCCTAGAAGTCTAATGTCTGGTGATGTCTTCCTTGTCAGCAGTGCCCAAGGATGTCAAGAAGGGAGTTGTGCTCATGTGCATCTTTCTGTCCTTCTTTTGGCAGTGGTGTTTTGTGATGAGATTTCACTGTCTTGCCCAGTTGTCCTCAAACTCTTGATCCTCCTGCCTTGACTTTTGAGTGGCTGGGATTATGTATATGAGCACCATGACCTTTTTGACAATGTCCTTAGAACAGAATGTCCTTTTTAATGATTTATTTATTTATGGGGTGAGTTGCCTGTATGTCTGTATGGAGGGTATCAGAAGCCCTGGAACTAGAGTTATAGACAACATGTGTGAGCTGCCATGTGAGTGCTGGGAACTGAACCAAGTCCTCTGAAAGAGCAACTACTGAACCGTCTCTCTAGCCCTGAGCAGAATGTCTTTCTTAATTATTAATTATGTATAGTTTATGTATCCTAAGAAAATTTTGGCCAAATGAAGGTTACTCAGTTTTTTTTTTTTATGTTATATAGAAGCTATTGCTTTAAGTTCACTGTTCAAATGAACTTTTATTTAGAGTATGGCATAGATCAAAGTTTGTCACTCACTGATTGATGTCCAGCTGTCCCTGCACCATTTGTTGAGTAGTGTCTTTTTCTAACTGAGTGTCTGCTGCCTTTATCCAAGATCAGTTAGCTCTCTGTGGAAGCCTCCTTTTGCATGCTCCATCTTGTTCTTAGCTTCGGGATGCCTGCTTAGATGTCTTGTAGCTTTGTGATTGCTCATGCTGAAGTTAGTGAATGGATGTCCTCAATTGTTTAAAAATCGTTTGGCTATTTTAAGTCTTTAAACTTCCAAATGAATTTTATTACCATCTTGAAAAGTATAAATGAATCTGAGGGCAAAATGTTTGTGAATTTTTGTCTTGCATGGCTCAGGTGTATATTACCAACTCCTTTGTGCCTTCTTTCTTGATCATCATTTAAGACGGAGAAGAGCACACTTCTTTCCATAGACTATTGTAGAAGATAATAAAAGTACTTCAAACAGTACATGGCTCATTATGGATGCTTAGTGGATCTTGATAGTGATTTTAACAATTTCAGATAAACAGTCAGATGCTGATTCATCTCATTAAATTTTTGCCTTGATTCAGAAACATTGAGAGTTAGTTGGCAGCAGCTCCAGAGTAACACTGAGTAGGAACAAAAGTAGTTTCTTCTCAACCAGAACCTGCACTTCAGTTTCTCAGCCTTAATTGACCTAACTTTGGGTCTGTGTCTGTTCCTGAATCAGTCATGTAGGAGGCAGGTATCCAACTGGGTTTAACCACTTTCGGTCCACTTGTACACTGCAGAGCCAGTTCTCAAATGTGGAAAATCAAGGAACATGGGGGTGGGGAGAGATGAGTTCACATTAGGACTGAAACACACACATATTGTTAGTGATAATTGATGGCAGATTTCCCTAAGGGAAAATCATGACTCTTTATTTGATTTCAGTTAATAATGGGACTTGGTACCCAGGGGGCAGAAAAGAAGAGTGCAGCATCTATTGCCTGTTTCTTGGCAGCCAATGGTGCCGACCTCAGCATTCGAAATAAGAAGGGTCAATCACCACTGGATCTCTGTCCTGACCCAAGTCTCTGCAAAGCACTGGCAAAATGTCATAAGGAAAAAGTCAGGTTTGTAGTCTTTATCATCACGTAACCTAATGTTTTATTCATAAGGTGCCGTGTAACTCCATAAGGGAGGTCCTGGGACTTGCAGGTGTCCAGATCTTTGCAGTTCTTAGGCCTTTGGGCTGCACTTGAAAGCATTTCCTTTGTGTCCTATGTCTCATTCCATGTTGCATTCCCCACGTTATGTATGTCACTTTATGCATGACAAACTTAAAAAGCTTTTCTAAACTAGCTTAATCTCCTAGGAATCCCGTGTAACAGCCCTGGCTGTCCTGGAACTCATTCTGTAGACCAGGCTGGCCTTGAACTCACACAGATCTGCCTACCTCTGCCTTCCACTGTGCTGGGATTAAAGGCGTGCGCCACTACGCCTGGCTCCTTAAATTAGTTTTTTGCTGGTGTTTTCAGCTGTTTATTAGAAGTTCAACCTTGTTCATTGAGTCTTCATTTAATTTAAAGATTGAAGGATGTGAAGGTGCAGAGGGGTTATAAGTAGGTTTAAGAAGGCTCAAACATTTAGTGCCCTTTTGATCTATTATTTTGAGCAGTAGAGATGTGAAATGAACAAATATGAATAGAAAAGGAAATAAAAAAAGTTTTATATAATGCTGTTGACATTTGATATTTAGTATAATCTCTTTTTTATGTGTACAATGACACTTTGGTTGTTAAAAAGTAAAATTTTTAGAGTATTTCGATGGACTTGATTTGAAAAACTTTGTTTTATTAGTGGCCAAGTGGGTTCTCGGAGTCCTTCTATGATTAGCAATGATTCTGAAACCTTAGAGGAATGTATGGTGTGCTCAGACATGAAGAGAGATACTCTTTTTGGTCCCTGTGGACACATTGCGACTTGTTCTTTGTGCTCCCCACGTGTCAAGAAATGCCTCATCTGTAAAGAGCACGTTCAGTCCAGGACAAAGGTAACAAGTCTGTAATGTGTTGCTCTGTCTGCTGTTGAGTTCTGTGATTACCATGACATATGTTAGACTGTGTGGTAGTCATTTCACTTTGTTCTTACACACAAGTTAAATACCTTAGTATGTAATTTATACATTTAAAGCGACCAGTTCAGATTTTCTGACTTGATTTCTAGTTTAACCTTACTGATATACTTTGCCATGTTCATTATTATTACAATACCATCCATGGACTTTAACTCTAGATTTTCCTTTTTTTTAGCTTATATTTCCTTCTTTTAATCTAAAGTATAGTACTTAAAAAATGGTTACTATTTTTCTTTCAAAGCCCTCTAAAACTTAGATATATTGAATTATGTTTTGTATTTTATACTATGTAGTTTTCAAATTTGTAGAAAATTTAAAAAAAAAAAAACCGAGATGTCTAACCAACTCAGTACATTTTCTGAGTTATTAGCAGAGCCTTTGACCATAGGAAAATAGTGACCCCAAGTGGTTAAAGTTGAATCAACAGCTTCGTTGAAGAAAAATTCTAAAACCAGTATTTAGAGGAAAGGATATTTTTAGATGAATTATTTGGAGTGTTCAGTACTTTGGGAAATATAAATACATTTAAAATTAGTACAAACTTTTTGTTGTATTAGGAAATAAAAGTTTTTATTTTAAGTGCTAATAATCAGTGTTGAAAGTGGTGACTTTGTTAATACTACTAGAGGCTTGGAGGCTGTCCTCTGCTCAGAGCAAAATGCTTTGATTCAGTTGTTCCAGTCATGAGAGTAGATCCTGAGGAAATAAGCAGAAGGGGAAATCTTGTGCTTAGAAAGACTTGTCTTTCAAGTAGGAGATAATTAGATAATTTGCTCTATTATTTTATTTTATTGATCTGTTATTTTAAACTTGTACAAATATTAAGTAATTTATTAGTACTGGAGGTAGCTTTTGAGTTCAAAAATATCAGAGACCAACCAGATTTTACTGCACTAGACGAGTGTGCCAAGTGTACACACTCAATGTACATCCCTGAGGTTTGGGTCGGAGAGCAAACCTTTACTAAAGCAAGCAAGAAGACAGTGGTTAGTGATGGGTGAGAAGTGGTCCTTTCTGGACAGTAATACTAAATAAAAGAAAGCTATACGTAGCTATGCTGGAAAACAAATGGGAAACTAAGGGCAGTGGTGTGAGCTGGAGGGAAAGGGGAGTCAGAGTCAAGGTTGTTGCAATACATGACAAAATGTATTTTGTGGATGAGGTTAAATGGAAATTATAAGTCGGTTGTAGAAGACTTTAGGACTTAGTGATGGGCAAGGGTGAGGAATGACCTAAAAGCTTTGGGCTTCAAGCAGCATGGGAATTGATCAGGTCCCAAAAGGGGGTCTTTTATGGAGAATTCCCTAGATGGAGGTAACATAGGCACCCCTCTTGCACTTTTAGCAATTTACTACTCTGGGTAGGATTCTCTTGTTATTAGTCTTCTATTGACCATTTGTTTTAATACTTGTTTATTAAGATTTCCTTAATTTTGGGAAAAAAAGGAAAGTTAACATTCAGCTTATTATCCCTGGCCTCAGATGAAATGGAATCTTTGTATGCAGTTCTTTGTGTTAGGAGGGAGGGAGCTGCAGAAAGAGTGCATGTTAGGCTAGGGCACCTAAGGATGTGAGAATGAGCAGCCAGGAGGGCCGAGCACATTGAAAGTGCACTGGGGTGGTCAGCTGCTAGGCGGACATGCTTTCTCTGCAGTATTCACTCTGCTGGTTTTGTTTTGTTTTGCTGTAGATTGAAGAATGTGTGGTGTGCTCTGACAAGAAAGCAGCTGTTCTCTTCCAACCTTGTGGACACATGTGTGCTTGTGAGAGTAAGTAGCTTCTTGGGAACCTGCCCCGTGTCATAAATAAGAGTGAAATGATTTTGTGTGTGTATGTGTGTTTGTTTGTTTTATTGGATAACCCCCTAAAGAAAATCTGGAAAAGGATTTAGTACACCATTTTGGTCTATACTTTAGAGTAATAGAGTATACTGAGTAATTTGAATACTGAAATTCTGTGTTCTGTCAGGCTGAATTTTTTTTTTTGTATTTCAGTTATATTACCACAAAAGGCTCTCTTTTTCACACATAGTGGAAACCTATTTATACACCTACTAAAACATGTAGTCCATCATTTTTTGCATATAACTTTGGCACATCTTCATTTGTCTTCACCTTAACATTCCCTATCCTGTGTGCCTGCCTGACTCCTCAGGCTCTTACAGCTTCTGCTGTTGGGGGCCATACTTTTGTTCTGTGTACTGCTATGTCAGGAGAAGTTTAAGGAGTCTGTTCTTTGGACAGACAACTTTGAAGCTTGTCTAATGCTTTAGAGCAGTGGTTCTCAACCTTTCTAATGCTGAGACCCTTTAACACAGTTCCTCATGTGGTGACCCCAACCATAAAATTACTTCATTGTTACTTATAACTGTAATTTTGTTCCTGTTACAAATTATAATGTAAATATTTGATATGCAGATACTTACTCTGTGAAATGGTTGTTGTTTGGAGACAGTTATTACTTGTAGCCCAGGCCGACCTTGAGCCTTTGGTCCTGCTTTTGCCTCCCAAGTACAGGAACTGAGTATGTGCACCACACTGCCCAGCTTCTAAACATGTGCTCAGCCACTTCCTGAAGGGGATGTGGCTGAGGTGAACAGCTCTTTCCTAAAGAGTATTAGTCCAGTGCCCACACTTCAGGATGCCAAGCGCTTGAGGAGTATAAAGTACTTTCACCAGTCAGAGTTAGATTTATATTCTTTTTGAAGAGGCTGATGATATATTTTTGTACAAAAATATAACTAAACAGTTACAGAAAGTTTGTGTAATTACGATGATATGTTATTTGTTTAGTATATGATACATTAATCCTTTAAAAAAAAAGTCTGCACCATACTGAAGACAAATCCCAAATTAGATTTATTAGTCCCTACCTACTGCATGTTGCATTATCAAGAGTGAGACCATTTATGTTCAAGCCTTGCTATCAGGCCTGATAATGACTCCACACCCAGTGTGCTTCCATTAGGAGGATGTAGCCCAGCCTGTCCATGCCCATGGTCCCTCCCTCTCTCTAGCGCTCTCTCTCTCTCTCTCTCTCTCTCTCTCTCTCTCTCTCTCTCTCTCTCCTTTTTATCCTTCTTTCAGTTTCTCTTGAAGAGACTTTTTAATCTTTTATTTTTAGTTTTTGAGACAGGATTTCTCTGTGTAACAGCTCTGGCTGTCCTAGAACTACCATATCAAGGACCCAGAACCTCAGACCAGTGGAAAATCCTTCCTGAGGGGCCTGAGTGCAGACAGTGTCCACCGTGGCTGTCTCCCTTCAGATATTTGCAGCCTGCACACAGCAGTTGTTGTTCTAACTTTAACTGAATGGATTTCCATTTTCAAAATCTTAAGACAGTTTTGTTTTGGATTTTTGAAATAGGATTATAGTTGTATACCACCATTCCTGGCTAAACCTTAAGATTTAGAGATATTGCTGGGTTGTGCTGGCTCTCACCTTTAATCCCAGCACTCAGGAGACGGAGGCAGGCAGATCTCTGTGAGTTCGAAGCCAGCCTGGTCTACAAGAGCTAGTTCCAGGACAAGCCCCAAAGCTACAGAGAAACCCTGTCTTGAAAAAACAAATAACAACACAACAAACAAAGAAATATTTACTTAAAAAAATCGCTATTTAGTTATGTTAGAAAATGTCTTTTATAATAGGTTCTTTTTTCCAGCAGACATTTCTCAGTCTTAGGTTAATAACATGACAGTGAGGTAGGATTTTTGTTTATAACTTCTTATAGTTAGAATCTTATATAACTGCTTTAATATTTGCTTTAGTATACGGTTTACAGAGAAATTAGCAGAAAAAGGCAGTGTTATTTCTGTTGTAGCTAAAGAAGCATCTGTGTTACTCATTTACAGACTGTGCCAGCCTGATGAAAAAATGTGTGCAGTGCCGGGCAGTAGTTGAACGAAGGGTGCCTTTCATCATGTGCTGTGGTGGGAAGACTTCGGAAGAGCCCTCTGATGATGTCTGTGAGTGTCTTCTCTTGAGAGGTTTTGCGTGGCTTTCTTGCTGGCTCTATCTTCCATCTTTATACATAATTATACTGTGCTGCTGCGCTGTTAAATAAGAGCTGGATTGACAGAGGAGCAAGTATACTGTTTTGATGCTTTTGTTTGTTATAAGAAATGTAAAATTATATTTTATTTAGTTTGTGGTATGCTTACATAGACTTTCAAAAGGTGTGTGTGCATGTGTAATGTGTACATGTGGGAACATGAAAGCCTCCATATGCTTGCAGAAATCAGAGGTTAACTCACTCTATGGAGTTGGTTCTCTCCTTTAACCTTTACTGGGTGCTGGGGCTCACACTCAAGTTGCTAGGCTTATAAGGCCAAACTTTGGAGGCTTTGTAATATCAAGAACATTTATGTTCTTACTTAGAGAATACTTGCTTTCTCTTTTAAAGCTGAAATACAGTGGCTGTGTTTGTGTGCCCATTTCTGGGGTCAGATTATTTGGGGCACCAAATTCCAAGTTATTTTTTATTTTTCAGTTTACAAATGTATTCATTTGGTTCCTGTACATAGCAGGCTTACAAGATCAATTAAGTGGGATGTATTGTATGGAATAGTAAGTATTAGGGACAGAGTAAGATGGATTGTAACAGACAAGTAGAAAGGTGAGGTAACTTTCCATTTTTCCCTTTTATATAATGGTGCTGATAAAATCAAGTCTTTCCTTATGCCTAGCAGGCACTCACCTGCTGGACTTTATTCTAAATGCTTCATAATACAACTGTTTAAAGTTTTATTTATTTTTTTTCTTTAGGTTCTATTGTTATGAAGGGACACCATGACCATGACAATTTTTCCCCCCTAAAGATAGGATTTCTCTTTGTAGATCTGGCTGTCCTGGAACTCATTCTGTAGACCAGGCTGGCCTCAAACTCACAAACTCCTTCCTCTGTCTCCCAAATGCTGGGATTAAAGACCACTACACCCGGCAGCCATTACAACTCTTAAAAGGAAAGCATTTAATTGGGGTTGACTTACAGTTTCAGAGGTTCAGTTTTATTATCATCATGGTGGGGAGCATGGTGGCATGCAGGCAGACATGGCACTGGAGAAGTGATTCAGAATTCTATATCCAGATTTACAGGCAGCAGGAAGAGAGAGAGACATTGGGATTGGCTTGGGATTTTGAAACCTCAGAGCCCACCCCCACAGTGACACACTTTCTCCAACAAAGCCACACCTCCTAATCCCTCTCAAGTAGTGTCATTCCCTGATGACCAAGCATCAAACATAGGAGCCTATGTGAACCATTTCTATTCCAGTCACCATAGTTAGTGAACTGGGTCAGCAGGTAAGAAACTTACCATGTAAGCCTGAGAACCTGATTTCACTCACAGTCCTTGCAGTTTATGTAAAGGTGACAGAGAATGGTTTCTTTGATTCTTGGTTTATAAACATGTTTTGTAAATAGATGAGGATGAACATTGCTGCACACACCTCTGACCAAAGCTCTTACCTTTTTCACAAATAGAGAAAAAAATTCCCAGGTACAGGTATTACCTGGAATAAAAGGCCAAGAATGTATAGAGAAGGGCATGTAAAATCAAAGACCTTTTATCACAGCCTTCTGAATTTTATTGTTAACAATAGAATAACAATAGCATAAAGAAAGGAGGGTTGGTCAGGCTTGGGTGGATCATGCCTGTAATTCCATTATTGTAAATTTGAGACTAGCCTGACAGCAGAGTAAGACTACCTCAAAATAAACAAACAAGCAAAAATTAAACTGGGTGTGTGGTGGCACATGCTTTTTTACAATTATTAGTTTATTTTTATTTATTCAGTCTCTCATATATTGCATCTCAACTGCAGTTTTTCCTCCTTCCACTCCTCCAATCCTCTCCCCTTCTCTCCCAGATCTCTTCTGTTTCCCTTCTGTCGGGGACCATCGCCCCAACACAGAAACTGGTGCTTTGCCCTAAGCGTGTTCTCGGAGGCGCGTGGAAGAATCAGACTCTTAACACCATCTTTATCGGTCAAGGGCAGCTCAGGACCTCGTGTCCTTACAGCATGACCTGCGTTTATTCTCTCTTCCCAAGCTCTCCCAAGCTCTCTCCAAACCTGAATTGCTCCTCCACCCTCAGGAATTCTCTATTCACATTCTTTTTCCAGGGGACACCACACCTCTCAGCAACACCTGCATACCTCACCAGCTTTGGAGCCAGCAATCTCTTCCTGGGCAATCTACAAGTCAAAGAAGGCCGGAGCCAAGCCTTTCACCTTTTGTCTTTCTAAATTGCTAGCTTTCCAGCTACTAAGCTGTATTCAAGCCATTGCCTTCACCAGGCTGGCTGATATTAGAGCTCACACCTTCAGGAAAAAACAGCTCTCCCCGGGATAGCAACTGAGCATGGCATAGCAAGTCACAGCAAGACTAGGCACACACCCTCATACCAGGGCTGGATAAGACAGCCCAGCAGCAGGAAAAGGGTCCCAAGAGCAGGCAAAGGAGTCACATCACTCCTACTCCCACTGTTAGGAGTTCAACAAAAATCAAGCTAAGCATTCACACCATGTATGCTAAGGTCCTAGTTCAGACCCATTCAGGCCCTGTGATTGTTGCTTCAACCTTTGAGCGCTGCTTAATTGATTCTGTGAGCCATGTTCTTCTGGTGCCCTCTGTTGTCTGGCTCCTACAATTCTTCCTTCACCTCTTTGGTGGAGTTCCCTGAGCTCCTCTTCCTAATATTTGGCAGATGGTCTCTGCATCTTCTCTGACACATGTTTTTAATCCTGACACTGAGAGTTAGAGGCAGGCAGATCTCCAAATTTAAAGCCAGCACACTCTATTTTGTTAATTTCAGGCCAGGCCAGAACTGCCAAGTAAGACCTTATTCTGGTAATCACTATAGTCTTCATCGTCAGTGTCATCATTTATCATCATCAGTATGGTGGATGCTGCCTGTAATCTAAATACTTGAGGGATAGAGGTAGGAGGATTAGGGGAGTTCATGGCCAGCCTTGGCTATTTAGTGAATTCAAGGCTAGTTTGATCAACCTGTCTAGTGAGTCCTGTCTAGAAGCAAGAGCAAAAGGAAGGAAGGAAAGAAGATCCTTTTAAAAAAAAAATCATCTAAGAAGTTAGTTAATACTTCTATAGTAGCTACTTTGCTATGGTTCCAGTGGCCAATGAGCAGACAAAAGGAGTGTGCATGTTTATAAGTTTGCTAGAGGAATCAAAATGCAGAAATTTTCGTCACTGCAAACCTCTTTCTCCTCACCTCGCCTATTTTTTTTTTTATTTTTTAATTTTTTTTTTTGAACCAGATCTTGCTCTGTACCCAGACTGACATATGATGGCAGTATTCCTGAACATTGCAGTAGCAATCATGTTCTTCTATCTCAGACTGACTTCCTTCCTTACTTCCTCCCTCCCTCCCTCCTTCCCTCCCTCCCTGGAGCTGGATTTACAGGTGGTCATCTGATCTGGGTGCTGAGAACTAAATTGTAGTCCTCTGCAAGGTCATTGTGATATCTTGGCCACTGAGAACTCTCTCTAGCCCCTATTTCAGCTAGGGTTTCTATTGCTGTGAGGAGACACCATGACCATGGCAACTCCTATAAAGCTAAACATTTCACTGTGGAAGCTGCTTACAGTTCAGAGGTTTAGTCCATTGTCATTATGGTGGGTCATGGCAGCACTCATGATACTGGTCACATTCTTGATCAGAAGGGAACAGGAAGTTAACTGAGACACTGGGCAGTAGCTTGAGCATAGGAAATTTCAAAGCCTGCCCTCACAGTGACCCACTTCCTCCAACAAAGCCACATCTACTAATAGTGCCACTCCCTATGAGATCATGAGGGCCAATTGCATTCAAACTACCACCATCCCAAGCCTATTTCCTCTTGTAGATTATAAATGAGTGTTATCTGAATTTCACTACTGTGTCTTTATCTCTCTGTATGGAAAAATATTTTTAAGAAGGCCCTAAGAATAATGTTAGCTCACTCTGCCCCTTTATTCTGTTGTAGAATTTACAGAACTCAGGGCCTTGCACATGGTGTGCAAGCATTCTACCACCAGCTGTCTTTAGCTCCATGGGTTTGAGGGGTTTTGTTCTGTTTGGTTTTTTTTTTTTTTTTGGAGGGATTTGTGTGTGTGTTTTGTTTTATTTTGGTTTTTAATATAGGGTTTCTCTATATAGCCCTGAAACTCACTCTGTAGACCAGGCTGGCCTTGAACTCAGAGTTCTGCCTGCCTCTGCCTCCCAAGTCCTGGGATTAATAAAAATGTCACTGCCCAATTCAGTTTTTTTTTAAGTAACTAAAATTATAGAAATATGTCATTATGTCAAACAGTAATAACTAAGAAGGTTTTTCTTAAATTGTAGCAAGTGGGACTATTCCAGTGCTGCAGAAGGACAAAGACAACACCAATGTCAATGCAGATGTACAGAAGCTGCAGCAGCAGCTGCAGGACATCAAGGAGCAGGTAATGATTGCGTCCTGCCACCCAGTGCTTCTTACTATGCCACTTAACACATGTCTGCTAGGCTACTGGCCTCAATATCACAAAACAACGAGGTTTAGTCAGACATTTTCCAGAACAAGAAACACACACAAATGCCAATAAACATGCTGGAAAAAGCATGAAAATCACAATGAACTGCTTTTTAAACTAGTTTGTGGAGAGTGGAGAGATTGTCGTTTGTCACGTAGAAGGCAGACGCAGCAGCAGATTCCTATGCTGCTGCTGGGCAGAGATGCTCCTAACCCCACAGAGGAGAGCACAGTCGTCTAATGAACCTAGCCGACTGTTGTTTAGGACCCAGATCTAGTGGAAATCAAAGTGTTAAAATCTGGATAGTGTGATTTTCTCTGCTGGGAAGAAGCAAAGGGGAAGTTTCTGGAGTCTGTTACAGGGTTACAGGTTGTGAATTTCTGTGGCTGGTGTGCATTTCTATATGTGTATATTTCAGTAGAAAATTAAAACGTGTATATGTATGTGTGTTTATGTAGAAAAACAAGGGAAAGATAAGTGCAAAATTCAGATTGGTGTTCATCATTGAGAGTTGTATAGAGGGGAGAGGGAGGGTGTTGAGAAGTGAAGAGTAGCATTCTGTACATCAGACTGGGTATTGTTATCTCCATTTTATACCGTATCAAGAGTACTCTCTTATCTACTTGATATTTATCAAAGCAAGAAGATAAGAACAGGTGTATACTAGGTGACACCACAAGTCTTGAGCCAGGTGTAGTGGTACACTCCTAACCCTAAAACTCAGGAGGTCAAGTTGAAGACCAGAGAAACCTTCTCTCACAGACAACACAACAGAAAGAATTGTAAAGCATATCCTTTTTTTTTTTGTCACCTTTGCTGTTTGACTCAGGGGTTTAATTGCTTCAAAGACTCGAACAGCAGGAGTGTGGTCTGAGGTTGGCAATCACACCCCTGTTGCCAGCCAGTAGCAGTCCTTGATAGCAAGTTTACTTTCTGAATTTACCAGATTTAATGAATTGAGTAATGATTCCTAACGCTGCAACCCTTTAATAACAACAGTTCCTCATATTATGGTGATGCCCCAACCATAAAATTACTTTGTTGCTACTTCATGACTATAATTTTACTACTGTTATGGATTGTAATATAAATATCCGCTATGTATAGTAACTGGTGTGTAACCTCTGTGAGAAGGTTGTTCCACCCCAAAGGTGCTGCAACCACACATTGAGAATCACTGCAATAGAGGTGGCCCATCATCACATGATAACTAGTTTTAAACGGAATGCGTGTATTTACTAGGCCTTGGTGTACATGTCTGAAGAGAGAAAAGCCTTTTCATTGAGCTGGTTTTTTCCTATATAATCAGCATTTAGCAATAATTGTTATATAGTGACTAAGTAAAGATAAATAAGAATTTAAAGGTTTTTTTCCTCTCATTTGTCTTTTTCCCGCTTTCCTTTTACATATGTTTGTGTGTATAATGTCTGCTCATGTTTGTATGTATATGTGCTCAAGTTCATATAAATGTATATATACATTTATATGGTGGGCCCGGGTTGACAAATGTTTTCCCTGATATCTCTGCCTTCCATGTTGAGGCAGGTGCTTTCCTAAATGTGGACCTACCTCACTGGTCTGACCAGGGTGGCTAGCCAGCTTGCTCCAAGGAGTCCCTGACTCTACCTCCTTTATGCTGGGATTACATGTGAGCCCATGTCCTTACCTGGATTTGACATGGGTTCTTGGGGATCTGAACTCTGGTCCTCACTTGCCTGGCAAGTGCCTTTCTTCCTTGTTGCACCATCTACTTGGCCCTTGTTTGTCTTTAATTAGTTTTAAGTTAGCATACAGAGTAATGGGTGTCATTATGATATTTATATAAGTACATGTTGTCCTTTTTTCTTATTTGTCACCCACAGCCTCACTAGTCAACCTACCTTCCTTTTGTTGGGTATCCCCTACCACCACTCCCCATTAGGCTAAGCTTTCGTGTTTCATTGTTCATTGCACTCTTACCCCCTGCTTCTGCCTTCATATATATCACTCCCCTCTCATATTTCTTTCTGCTTCCAATAAATATGAATATACATATACACATTTGTAGAAATTTAAATCTAGATTCTGCATATGAGAAATATGGTGATATTTGGTTTCTGAGGCTGACTTGTTTCATGTAACATGATTTCCAGCTTCTTCCATTTTTCTACCAACATCATGATTTCATTCTTCCTTATGACTGAATTCCATTTTGTGTATGTACTATGTTTTCTACCTGTACATCTTGATGTACTTGATGTACATCTAGGCTGGTTCCATCTGTTGTGAATAGCACAGCAATGAGCGTGGGCCTTGCAAGTATCTGTGGTGCACTCAGTTCTTGAAAATGGAATTGAATGAAGCTATTTTAATGCCACTAAATGGGTGGGCTTACTTTCTAAAAATCCAAAGATGTAATTTCCCCATCCTACCCTACCTCCCATTTTGTTTTTTTGAAACTGCAAGATAGATGATTGTAGCAGTTTGTTTGGAAAGGATTATGTTTAGCAATTTACAGCATAATTTTTTATTTATTTTTTTGTTTTTGTTTTTGTTTTTCGAGACAGAGTTTCTCTGTAGCTTTGGAGCCTGTCCTGGAACTAGCTCTGTAGAGCAGGCTGGTTTTGAACTCACAAAGATCCGCCTGCCTCTGCCTCCCAAGTGCTGGGATTAAAGGCGTGCACCACCACCACCCGGCTACAGCATAATTTTTACCCCTAGTGGTCTGTGGTATCATCAAAGCTACATTCTCATAGACTGGAAGCCTCATTTAGTAATCCAGCCATTCCTAAATATTTTATTTCTGTGTTGGGAGAAAGGAAATTCATAATGAAGTTTTACATTGGAGTAAATTTGGGGTTTTATTAGTGTAAAGTAGATTTTACTGATAAATAATGACTAAAAGAATAAGCCTAAGTCTTGAGAGCTTATAGTGCTGACAGAGTATTTGAGAGCAAGAACTCTGGAGATGGAAATTCCAAGCTGGCATGTCTTGACATACGTGAGTACTAGCAAGGTTGGGGAGTTTCATATCTAGCAGAGGGGCTAACAAGGGCTCTCAGCTGCATACCTGCACTGCACCCCACTCCAGTGTCACACAAAGGCACTGGGTTCCTGGAGGTGACAAGTCTGCGTCAAGGGCAGTGGGTGATTTTCATCCATGGCGTGTTCTCTGATTTGTTATCATTTATGTTGGATGTTTTTATGTGCCAGAGTTTATTGTGTATCTTATACATACAGAGGGTTCAGATCCCCTGGAACTGTGAGCCAACATGAGAGTGCTGGGAACCAAACTCAGGTCCTTTGCCAGGGCAGCAAGCATTCTTTTTTTTTTTTTTTTAAAGATTTATTTATTTATTATGTATACAACATTCTGCCTCCATGTATGCCCACAGATCTCATTACAAATGGCTGTGAGCCACCATGTGGTTGCTGGGAATTGAACTCACGACCTCTGGAAGATCAGCCAGTGCTCTTAACCTCTGAGCCATCTCAGCCCAGCAGCAAGCATTCTTAACCTCTGAGGTGCCCTCTAGCTTGTACTATTTGTTTTATGTACTACCTTAATACTGTTTTGAAAGAGTAGCTAGTATCTATTTTGTATGGATGACATTAAAATAACTTTTTGTTTATTTTTTTGTTTGTTTTGAGACAGGGTTTCTCTATAACTTTGGAGCTTGTCCTGGAACTTATTTTGTTGACCAGATTGGCCTAAAATTCACAGAGATCCGCCTGCCTCTGCTTCCCTAGTACTGGTATTATAGGCACCTATATCACAACCGCCTGGCTATAATAACTATTTTTGAATATCTGATTTTTAAATAAACTATTTTTGAGTTTGGCATGGTGGCACAAACCTTTAATTCTAGTACTTGGGAGGCAGAGGCAGGTAGGTCTCTTATGAGTTTGAAACCAGCATGGTCTGTGTAGTGAATTCACCAACTATGACCTAATCTCAGATCCCCTCTCGAGCATGCATATATGCACACACTCACACACAAACACACACACACATACACAATGAAAACTTTATTCTGTATTTGGCTAAAACCAGAAGAGAAAATGAGTGATATAAAAGAGGTGTCATATTGTATAAAGTGGCTCATGTTTACCCATTGTCTCATTACATTTCAGACAATGTGCCCTGTGTGTTTGGATCGTCTGAAGAACATGATTTTCCTCTGTGGCCACGGAACATGCCAGCTCTGTGGAGACCGAATGAGTGAATGCCCAATTTGTCGCAAGGCAATTGAACGGAGGATTCTTTTGTATTGACTAAGAGACACAGTGTGTTGTTAGTTGAAGTATGTGATCATGAGATCTTAGTAAGTTTTAAAGCTAGTGGGAAGTTTAATATAATGGGCTAATTTGAAATTTCATAATTTTGGATTAGAATGTAATTAGACTGTATATGTGCCACCATCGCAACGAAAACATCATACAGTGTTTGAAATTGCTGATTAGTGTGTGCGTTTGTGTGTGCGCACGCGCGCCTGTCTGTGTTTCCCTCTTAAATTTGGAACATCAAATACATGGTAATTCATAGAAATTTTGTTTTTGGCTTCAAAGGGAAAATCCTTTAAGGATCTCCTTTCACATTTGTTTTTATTGTGTTTTTCTTTTTAAATTTATACATATGCTAAACCTTAAAAGAGACAAGGTCAATATTCTTTCACGATTTTGTTTGTCATGATTTCACATGGTGAAATGACACAGCTATTCCAAAAAGTCCTACGTACGGTGAGTGGGCAAGTAAAACTATGTCATATGTGTTAAATGATAAAAGTATAGCAGGATGCCACATGGCGAGTCAGTACTGAAGGATTTCAAACTAACTAGAAATTACTCAAATGATAGCTTTAGAAGTAAGTAGCCCGAAGTATGTGCTAAGAGAATGATGACTTTACCTTATTTTCTAGAATAAAAAGGAAAATTGACTAGATTAAATAAATGACCAGTTTCAAAATCAGCAGTAGACCTGAAAAGGAAAAACAAAGTTCTAGCAAGAATCGAAGGTTGGTACAGAACGATGCAAGAACACATCCTGCCTGACCGTGACCACTGCACTCCTTGTATTAGCTTGTCACTATTTGGACCAGCCATTTGCAGAAAAAAAGCCTATGAAAAAGGAATTTTCATTTTCCCTGACAACTGACCCGGGCTTGATCTAATCGGGGCACATACACTGTCCTGTTTGTACCTCTGAGATCTGCTCAGCAGGCTGATGAATTGTTAGAGACAACAGTCTTTTCTTCTGTGCCTGTTATTCTGACAGTGTTATGGATTCTATCTTCATCAAAAGCCTTACTTCTACTCTTCTACTCTCTCAGATAGTAATTTTTGCTATAAAAAACATAGTTTTTCTTTATACCTGCAGATGGATATTCTTTAAACTGCCAACAATAACTAAGATACAATAAATAGCTTAATATCAAATGCTTAGAAAAGGGTGCAAGGGCATTTATGGAAAAGCATGTGATTACATGTAGATTTGATAGGGGGATTAAGCATTTTATCTCCTTTAATGAGTAATTTTTGTATGTAGCTTAAATATATGCGTGTTTCAAGATTACTTACTGCTAGATTATAAAAAAAATACCAGCTGTTTACAGTAGTGTCTACTATATACTGTGTATAAGTATATATTCTTTTAGTGTTCTTTGGGGATAGAGTTTTCCCCACATTTGAGTCTGGCTAGCTTATTTCTGTTTTTCTGCTGTAGCAACTAAATGTGGGCAAGCAGAGTGTCCAGCCTGGTTGTACTTTGTAGTTGGTGGTTTACCTGCCACTGCCTTTGCCAGGCCTCATGGTGTGCTGGCTGTGTTGCAGACTCAACAGTCCTATATCTGTGTTTAGCTGAGGAACTGCTATATTTTTCTCTTTTGTTTTTGAGATAGCGTCTCACTATGTATTCCAAGTTGGCCTGGAACTTAACTTTGTAGCTCAGGCTGGCCTCAATCTCATGATCTTCCTGCCTCTGCCTTCCAATTTTGGGATTATAGGATGGGGACCCCACCATGTCCAACAACTGTTAATTATTTTGGACAGTACACTTTTTGTTAGTTTCAAATTAGAAATGTTTTGTTGTGACTATTTAGCTACATAGTTGAGAAACAATGAGGTCATTTTCTAAGTATAATTTAAAGATACATCTGATGAAACAGTGTTTACATACAGAGACCGATTGTCTTCATGCAGACTTGGAAATAGCAGAAGTGAGGATCTTTTCTTCCTTGCCATAGGCTGCCCATTGGATAATGAAGGATGGCTGCTGCAGTCTGCCAATCCGAAAACCTGTGGGCCACCGCTGCATCTCATTTAAGTCCTTTTCTTCTGTCCCTTGAACTGCAGTGCTAAAGCTTGTGTTTGTAAAGGGGTAGACCTTCCTGCTAGCTCCTAGCTGTCTCCTCCATGGTAGAGCACAACACACTAACTTGTGTGAGAGAAGCCATAAAGTCTCTAGTGTTGGGACCTTTGGATTTCTCTTTGTCACTTGGCAGTTTATTTTACGAATAGAAGATGTTCTTCTATTCATGTCTTCAGGCACCTAAAATTATTGTAAATTTGCTTGGATTTGCAAGAACAAGGACTAAATCATGCCAGTGACTTTCCTCCTCATTCTCTGAAACTGCTACCTCTTAGCCTCTTCCTAGTACTTGGCCCATTGGGTATCTCTCCTCCTTGTTATTCAGCCTTCTCTCCCTGTGCCTCAGAGCAACTCTGACTTCCCTTTTACAGTGACATGCATTCAGTTTTGGTTTTTTTGTTTTGCTTTGTTTTAAGCATTGGGCTTTAAGGCCTTGATAGGAAAAATAAAAGGTCAGTGTCTTAGCACACTTTAGAGTTCACACTGCAGTTTGTGTCGTTTGTGGGCAAAACCAGGGTCCTGAGGCACCGTCAGTGTCCTGCTGGTGTTTCAGGGAAGCCGTACTGGGAATCCTTTTCTGTGTCCCCTCGTCCCACCACATTTTCTCCCTTCTTCACTCTGAATACATAGAGCTTACCAGATGGTGCTAGCACAGTTGCACTTGTTCACGTAGTTTAACATTTTATCTGTGCTGTATACATACATAGTTTTATTGGGAGCAAGGTTTTCAAGAGAGATAGTTTTATATTAGTATAAGAGTATTAAACTAGGCAAGTGTTTAGTTGCCCAAATTATGCTTAAGGTATTTGTAATTTAATAATGGCAAATTAACCAGAAGTCTACTGAAACATAAAATTAACTGGAAATAACTTCCTAAATTTATATTTTTGCTGATTTTAGTCTGCAGTAGCATTTTATTTTAGAATGCTGAAATGCATGCTGCTTAAGATTTGTCGAATTCAAAACTCAAACCTTGCTGGGTCATTTTTGCATATGGAAACATCTTGGCTAGTCAAATGTTACCTGATGGATGTTCTTTGTTTATTTTGAATTCTGGACACTTTTGAACTAGGCATAGTTAACTTGTAAACTAGGACAGAGCTGGATGGAGCAAAGCTGGTTTGGTACTGCAAATAGGAAACAAACAGTAACCACAGAGAAAAGGCGTATCATGTGCAATTTACTTCAGCCTTAGTGGAGAGGGCATATTTAAGTAAAACATAAAAGGCATCTATTAGGTCAGATTTCATGCATCTTGACAGTTGTTTTGTAAATTACAGATTTTAATACAGCTTGCTTTTTTAAGGTCTAAAAACATTTATCATTTTAAAGTGTCTGAAATGTTTATAGTAATAATTTGTATAAAAACTGACTCACATGATTCATGTTTTGGATTTTTTTTTAAAATTACAGTAAGAACCACATATCATACGGTTTGTTATCCTGCCTGCTTCTAAATGTGCAATTCAGCGGTGTCACTTCCACTCAGTTGGTTGGGAAACAGGTGTGGAACTTTATCCTGCACAGTTGAAATGCCACGCTCATCATCTCCTCCATTCTTCCTCTCCTGTGGGCTACAGTACATAGAAAGCTAGCACTCAAGTGACTGAGTAGATTTGTTTGTGTTTGCTAGATCTAAACTTAGGCAGATTTCAGGGAAGGGCACCTCTCCCCTGCCATAATTGTTACTTCTACATGTATGTTAATTGAAAGTGTTTATAATTCATTTTAAGCCAGAGGGGGCAAAATACATTTAAATATGAGAAATAAGTTAGCTTTGGTTTTGTACTAAATTGGGAAGGAAATAGATTTTCTTAAGTAATTTGTGCCTTGTGTCACTCGTCATTGAGTCTTATCTGTCAAAGTTTCAGAATACATTTTTCTTTCAAAATGTCGCCTAATTTAACTTGTCTGACTGTCACATAGGAGTGCTTACTTACATTACTTGATAATCGTGTAATATCTTTTGACTTTAACACACACAGTCGCAGTATTGATAATTATGGTTGTATGTCTTTAATCATTAAATGTGAGGAAGCTGTTTAATGTTGTCTCATGCATATGTTGCTTTACTGCGATGAAGGAGAACTCCTTTGCACTGAGCTTCAGTGGCTGATTTAGTAGCTAGTAGTGGGGTCAAATCACAGCATAAAAATATGAGTGGATAGTTAATAAAGTTAAGTTGCTATTTTGACATTTTCTACCTCCTTTTCTATCAGAATATTCTCCCCAACCCCAGCATCTCATCTTGTTTGTGGGTAAAATGGAAGTAACCTGAGGTTAAAGTTAGATTTTCTGTTTTCGAGAAGTTAAGCAATAGATACAGGAAAAGGGACCTGTCACATTAATTTGGTGCCTGAATCTAAAAGTATGAATTGATGTGTGCAAACTGTCTAAGAAGGGCAATAGTGCTGAGTATTTGAACTGTTCTATATAGTTCTCTGGCTTCTATCTCATAAACATAGCTTCTTTCCTCAAAAGCAAAGTGGTCTTCTAATTTTTTTATGAAATAAGCAAATATGCCATTTTGTCTTGAGTATGCAGTTTCAGGAAGCTACTGAAAGTCTGACTCAGGGCTCTTTAACAGTTTAAGCAATTATTAATATATTTTGGAAACTCCATCTGCATAATTCTTCAGTGCCTTGAAAGAATTACTAACTTGGCAACACTTAAAACCTTGTAGGAAGCAACTTTTAGTGCACGGGGTCATGATATGATGTTCCTAATCATAGAACTAAATGCGTGCAATAGCGGCTCTGCATGTGCACATGGTACGCACGCTCCTATCATACGGCCAAGTGTGTGCGGCAGTGGCTCTGCTTGTGTGCTGGGTATGCATAATTCTTTAAGGGAAGTGTTCTACATTTGCACTTGATACCTGGGTTTTGCTTCTGTTTTTTAAAAAAACTGATTATTCAAGGCCGTGGCACTGTTAAAAAAAATAGTGTTTGCTATGAGTATGCAAAGTCACCTTAAATGACTGTTGGGGAAAGGGAAGAACACACACTTGGTGTCTGGTACAAAAAGAGAGTCAGTCTGGGAGCAGATCGTCTTCCTCTCAAGTGGAAACCAGACCAGGCCAAACCCTTTGTTTAGTGGTTCAAGTAAAAGCATTAGTGAAAAGGAAATCATAAATTGCATGTCATTCTTAATGCTGATATGTAGACTAAATGCACGTTTTTCTGTCTCCTTCAGTATATGTCTGCCATTCCAAGTACAGTATATTCAAAAAGGAGAAAGCAAGTTGACTCAAAAGTGTTTTGCTTTGTATTTTTTTTTCAATTCTTCTTAGCTTTCAATGTTGGAATAAATTTAAATCTTGTTTATGGATAAAATTTCTGTATGGAAAATTATTCTTGCTTATTAGTTTTGTTAAAAAAAGTGCTTAGTAGTACCTAAGCTTCTTAAAATAAATGCAAATGTTTACCATTAATAAAACCTGTGGTATAATGTTTTTCTCTCACTTTTGTTAGAAGCTAATTTTTATAGTAATATAAATGAATTTTTATTTTTAAGGCATTTGAAAGCAAATTTCAGTACATCAAAAAAATCCCATTTTTGGAAAGAAAATTACCATATCTTTGAGAAACAAGGACATCCCTCTTGAAGTCAATGTAAGAAGTAAGCATCCATGAATCTAGAAGGCTCCCATTGTGAGGCTCACATGGCAGGAGCCTCTATTCAAGGGTCAAAGAAGCTTTAATATTTTAAAACTACTTCAGGATTAAAATGTATTTGGAAAGTAGCCTGAATAGAATAGGCTTGATCAAAGAAAACCAGGCAGGAAGACTTAGCTTGTCTCTCTCTCTATATTTTTAAAGCTTATTCCTCTTCAGAAGTCATGTGTGTCTGTTTGTATACACATTAATTTTTAGAAGGTATTTTACAGCAGTGAAGTGTCTCCCCTTTCAGTGTTTTGTGAGTAATCAGTCATTGAATAGTTCCAGGGTATCTTACTTTTAAAGTTGCTAGATGCAGTTGTTTGTGACATTGTTGAGAAGTTTTCTGATTCCAGTTTAAAAGATATGTATCCCAAATGTCTAAGAAAAGTCCATCAGAAACAGAATCTTTTGTTTAGTTGATAAAAATACATGTGTTCCAACTTTAGAACTGAATTTATTTTGGATAAGCTCTAATTGTATTTTGTGTTTATTTCTGTTACTGTATAAGTAGCTATCTCATGGTAATATTTCTATTAAGTTGAAACTATAGATTTAAGAATAAAGACATTTTAGAAAATCTACTTTATATTTCTACCACTGACAGTTTATTCATTACTATTTTATAGCACAGCACTTCTCAGACTTTGGATGATGTTTCATAGAGGAGCAGTAGTTGAGAAGCTACAGTGAGGCGTGAGGTGAAGTGGAAAGCCAAAACAGTTCCTGTAGAGCAAGCATTTGGCTAGGAGTTTCCCTCTTTATAACCAGATTCATAGCTGATGAGCACACTTTCATTTTCTTGAGCACTGACAGTAATACTATTAAAGGTAGATGTAGGAAGTAAGTGTAAGAGCACATCCGTAACAGGGACCATTAGTCGATGGAGAGACCGGTTGGTGGTGCTGCTGCTGTATTGTACCCTGAGGACATGTTTTGGTGTGCCCTGGATAGACCCTTGCATTCACAGAAGAACATTCTAAAAGACAGAATTTTAAAAACAATATGTTTGTTGTTTTCATCTCTCACCAATTAGTATTTATATTGAGCAGAATTGTTAAAATTTAGAAAATGCTGTTAAGGTGAAGTTGATCCTAGCTTAACGAAGACAACTAGTCAAGGCGAGCCTTGTTATATAGTTAAATAGTTTCTGACTATTTCACAAGCAAAGCATTGTGGAAAGACTCAAGAGAATCGTAGCCTGTGGAGAGACCCAGAAGTAGATGCCTGGGAGCCATTGGTGGGTGAAGTACTTTAGGCTTAATCTGGACAAATCTAAAACGTGGAAATTTAAGGGAGGGTACCATGTGGTTGAGCTGAAGGCCATCAGTTCTGGCCTCAGTGGTAGAGCACTTGACTGCTGTCCATGTGAACCCAATTCAGTCCCCAACACTGGAAGAAGAAAAACAGAAAACGTACCACTGGATGTAATTGACGTCTACAGAGTAATTCACTACCAACAGCAGAATATACATAATTCTCAAGCTTACATAGGACATTTAGTAAGGGAGATGACATTTGAGACCTTCAGATATGCTTAATCTTAAAAGAGTGATAACCACATTCTCCCAGACCACAATAGAATTAAGCTAGACATCTAGAGCAATAGCTTTAAAAAGCCCAGTTATTAAGTTGGTGACAAAGCTACACCCAGAGGTCAAAGAAATCTCAAGAAGTAGAAGCTATTTTGGACACTGGGTGTGGTGACTTACACAACTTGGAAGAATCACAAAGAGGCTGGCCAGGTGATTGGTCCAGACACACAGGAACGCGCACAGGTGCAATGAAAGGGAGGGATTGCTGACACCAGAAATATAAGCAGTGCCATCATTCTAGATACCGTGGACATTATAAATAATGTGAAAGTCAGTGATGGTATGTACCTATAGTCCTGGCATTGGCACTGTAGAGGCAGAAGAATTGGTAATCTTCCGTCATCCTCAACTGCAATGAGTTCAAGCCCACCTGAGCTGCATGAGACCCAATTTAAAAAGAAGATAATATTATGAACTATCCCTGAATAATGATATAAAATATATATAATAATTTATTATTACCGCTTACATTTGATTTCATTCCTTGAACGATACTTCCATCAGGGAGAACTGCGGAATCTGGATAGCTATCAAAGAAATTGCCTCTAAAGCAGTCTTTAAAAATAAAAGTAGGAGCAGACCCTTTCATACTGAATAAAGAAATTATGTGGGCTGGAGAGATGGCTCAGTGGTTAAGAGCATTGCCTGCTCTTCCAAAGGTCCTGAGTTCAATTCCCAGCAACCACATGGTGGCTCACAACCATCTGTAATGGGGTCTGGTGCCCTCTTCTGGCCTGCGGGCATACACACAGACAGAATGTTGTATACATAATAAATAAATATTTTTTAAAAAAAGAAATTATGCCAGTTATGTACTGGCTCTCCAAAAGATAGAAGCAGAAAGAAGGCTTCCTTAGAAAGCCATCCCAAGTTTACAAGTAAAGAGTATTCCTTAAAGTTTTTTCCTCCAACTTGATCTATGAATTCTATCAATAAAAATACTCCCAACTTATTTTAGGAATATTGGCAAAGTGATTTTATTTTGTTTTGTTTTTTTGAAACAGGGTTTCTCTGTGTAGCCTGGTTGTCCTGGAACTCACTCTATAGACTACTCTGGCTGTGAACTCACAGAAATCCACCTGCCTCTACTTTCCAGTGCTGGGATTAAAGGCGTGCACCACCACCTTCTGGTATGATTGAGCATCCTTTGGGTATATGCCCAAGAGTGGTATTGCTGGGTCTTGAGGTAGATTGATTCCTGATTTTCTGAGAAATTACCACACTGACATTCGAAGTGGCTGTACTAGTTTGCATTCCCTCCAGCAATGCAGGAGAATTTCCCTTACTCCACACCCTCTCCAGCATAGGTTGTCATCAGTGTTTTTGATCCTAGCCATTCTTACAGGTGTAAGATGGAATCTCAGAGTTGTTTTGATTTGCATTTCTCTGATGGCTAAGGATGTTGAGCATTTCCTTAAGTGTCTTTTAGTCATTTGAGATTCCTCTGTTGAGAGTTCCCTGTTTAGGTTTTGATGTCTAGTTTCTTGAGTTCTTTGTCTATTTTAGAGATCAGTTCTCTGTGAGATGTGATGATTTTTATTTTCTTACTACATAGAACACCTGGGGTTTTATTTTGGTTTTCCACTGTGGCTCTAATTGTTGGAGAAGTGCTGCCCGTGGATCCCCAGGCTGTGGCACTGTTGGGGCCATAGAACCTCTAGGAGATTGGGCTTAGTGAAAGAAAATCAGGCCAACCGAGGTGTGGTCTGGAATTGGCTACTGGGACCCTAGCCTCTTTCTGTCTCTTGGGGTATAAAGGAGTGAAGTTTCTGAACGAGCCCCGATAGCCCTTTCCTCCTCGTGCGTGGGTTAACTTGGGTGTTTTACTGCTGTAATAGAAGCTAAGAAGGAAGGTTAGGAAGTTTCCACCTAGAGCTTGGCAGTTTGGGGCCAGCCTGGACCACATGAGACACCGCCTCAATCCTTTCTTGGAAGTGACACCTGTGAAGCAACAGTCTTTCCTGCTCTAGGTTGATGAGTGAGGAGTCAGGGGACCCAGGAAGTTGTAGGCATCAGCCCTGAGGACAAGTTAGGTAGTTTAAAATAGAAAACAAAGAACCCAATTTCTTCAGGTTTAGCTCAGTGTCCATTACTGTTCAACCCACATAATCCCCTCTGGAAAGGAGAGGTATCACCCAGCCTTCATGTATCTGCTGGGGGCAGCAAGTCAGTCTTACATGTTCACACCTTTCCTCTTCAAGAACTTTGGCAGAGCGGAGTGATAGGTACCTCGAACACCAGGGTCTCCGAATTTCCTGTCCTCTGTGAGGACACAATGGAGCTGAGGGCTGTCCTCTTGACTGCTGAGGAGAGGGAGGTGCACCCATACAAGAAGTTTATCCACCTCTGTGTTTGCAGAGACAGCCTATCTCTGTCTGTCTCTGTCTCTTTCCCTCCCCTCTCTCCCTCTCCCTCGTAGCTGCTGAGCATCCTTGTACTTTCCTTTGATGATAGCACCTAATTGTGTCCGGAAAGACACTAATCTTGGAAGTAACTGCGGGGGCGGGGGGTGTTTCAAACTGAATGGGAAGAATTAAGAGTAGTTTATAGTTTACCTCACTTTTCTGCTTTGAATTTTCTAGATGAAGAACCAGGAAAATGGTCCTTGGAGTCTCTGTTAGTTGCACTATCTTGTCATGACACAAGGGGGCAGTAAAATTCTCCCAGTGAATCAAGTCTTGAGGCTGCTGTATAAAGGAACCTGGACCATTTCAACTGTACTTGTCCCCCTACCTCCCTCTGTCCTCATACAGCCTCTGGTGGGAAACAGGCAGAAGGAGCCAAGTTTTAGTTTTACTTTAGTTTCTTAGTTTTCAGCAAGTGATGTTTTACTTAAAAATTATTGAGTATAAAATATGGTAACAGCCAATTAAAAAACAAAAACAAAACTATCTAGTAGTGTCAGTGCCATAAAAGGGGCTTGTCTATAAGCCTTATGGCCTGAGTTTGATCCCTGAGATCCGTATATTAGAAAGAGAGAACTGACTCTCAAGTTGTCCTCTGACCTCCACATATATCCTGAGATAGATAAATGCAATTATAATTTTTAAAACTCTATTGCAATTTTTGTGTCTAGGGGGTTTTGAGCAAGAGGTAATGTCAAAGACAACAATAATATGGGCAGACACATGACTCATGCATTCTGTGATGTGAAAACACTGGAAGTGCCTGCCTGGAAACAAAATAACAAGTTGTCTCTTCCAGATAAACAGCCCTCCACAATGTAGTATTCAGGCATTTGTAATGGCCTGCCCTTAGGGTCCTGACAGGATCTGTCCTCAGCTGCAGCCACTAAGAGTACCTGCTGTGCACATTTGCAGTGTTTCCTTTTAAAAGGTGAGCTTTGCCCACCACCCATCTCTTTCCCTCTTTTCTCTCCTTCTCTCTTTCCTTTCTCTTTCTCTTCCTCTTCCACCACTCTTGTCCCCAGGGACCAGTTTCTATACACACACACACACACTGCCCCTTTCTCTGCCCTTTCTCCTCTTCCAATAAACTTATGTGAGCCTTGTTGCATGGCATGACTTCTCTTCGTGGCATTTTTAAACAAATTACAACACACACCCTCAGCAGGCCAGTTTCCAGTTAGACATGCTAATGTGCACCTTTAGAAGGCGAGTCAAGACCATGGGACCAGGAGCTCACAAGATGGAAGTTGTGAATTTCAGAAAACAAAACCCAACAAAAGTGCAGGTGTAAAAGTGAGTTTTATTTACAATAAGAAGTTGTAACAAATCACAGAACATAGATTACACAGATTCCCAATGTTTAAAATACAAGTTTTTTTGAGACATGGTTTCTCTGTGTAGTTCAGGTGTCCTGGACCAGGTTGACTTTGAACCCATAGAGATCCACCTGCCTCTGCCTCCCAAGTGCTGGGATTAAAAGCACGCACCACCACTGACTTCAAAAAAGGATATTTAAAAAAATTAACTTCCTGATCTCTTCCATATCTTTAGTTTGAACTCTTGATCTTTCAGTGTGTCTGTGATTTTGTTAAATTGTTTTTATTAATAATATACAAAGCAGAAAGATAATGTAGCATGATCCTTTAGCATGGCCTCGCCCTACCCCTCCATCTCTCTCCTTCCTTCTTTCCCCTCCCTTCCCATCCCTCCTTTCTCCTTTCTCCCTCCCTCCCTTTCTCCCCCTTCCTTACTTTTTCCCCCTTCTTTTTTTCCTTCCTTCCTCTGTTTTCTCTTTTTGAGATAGGGTCCCTTGTAGCTCAGGCTGGCCTCTGGATGGCTATGTAACTGAAGATGACCTTGAATTTCTGATTCTCTTGTTTCTACCCCCTGCATTCTGGAATTACATGCATGTGCCGTCTCACATTTATGGAATGTTGCTCTGCTCCAAGGCCCCATGTATGCTAGACAAACTCTAAACTGCAATCCCTAGCCCTTAATATGGCTTCTTGAAAGTGATTGTTGATAGTTGGGATTTCACATACAGACGTAACTCGTTATTTATGAGGCTTGTACAGTTTAATCTCCTATAAATGTGGAAATCCCACTGTATATACATACACATATATACATATATGTATACACACATATATGCATATACATACATGCAAACATATATGTTGTGTATATATATGTGAACACACACAGAGATAATGTTGTTTGAGACAAGGTTTCACACTAGCTCAGGCTGGCCTGGAACTTGAGTGTTACCTAGGCTGTCCTCAAACTTGCAGCTCCAAAAGTTAAACTTTGTGTACACCTTTAAAAAGAAAAAAATTCAACAAATGACACTGGTCTAACTAGATGTCAGCTTGTAAAAGAATACAAATAGATCCGTATATATCACCCTTCACAAAACTCAAGTCCAAGTGGATACACAACGTCAACATAAAACCAGATACACTAAACCTGATAGAATAGAACGTGGGGAGTAGCCTTGAATGCATTGGCACAAGAGACAACTTATTGAATAGAACACCAATCATTCAAGCACTAAGATCAACAATAAATGGGACCTCATGAAACTGAAAGGTTCTCTAAGGCAAAATTCACTATCAACTGGATAATATGGCAGTCTACAGAATGAGAAAACAATTTTTCACCAACTCCACATCCAATAGAGGACTAATGTCAAAAATATATAAAGAACTCAAGAAATTAGATATCGAGGATACAGATCTAAACAATTCTCAATAGAGGAATCTCAAATGTCTGAAAATACATAGAGCAATGTTCAACATCCTTAGCCATTAGGGAAATGTAAATCAAAACTACTTTGAGATTTCATCTTACACCTGTCAGAATGGTCACAAAAACACAAGCTACAGCTCATGTTGACAAGGATGTGGAGTAAGGGGAACACTCCATTGCTGGTGGAAGTGCAAACTTCTACAGCCACTATGGAAATCAGTATGGCAGTTCTTCAGAAAGTTGGGAATCAATCTACATCAAGATCCAGCCATACCACTACTGAACATATACCCAAAAGAAATCAATCATATCACAAGGACATTTGCTCAGCTATGTTCATAGAGGCTTTATTTGTAATAGTCAGAAACTGGAAACAATCTAGATGTCTCTCGACCAAAAATAGATAAAGTGTAGTACATTTTCACAGTGGCGTATTACTCAACTGTTAAAAAGTAATATTATGAAATTTGCAGGGAGAACGATGGAACTAAAAAAAAAAACCATCCTGAGTGAGGTAACCCAGACTCAGAAAGACAAACAGTGTTTACTCACTTATAAGTGGATATTAGCTGTAAAGTAAAAGATAACTATGCTACAATCCACAGGCCCAGAGAGGCTAAATAACAAGGAGGGCTCAAGAGGGGATGCATGAATCTCCCTGATCAGGGGAAATAGAATAGATTTTGTCAGCAGGAATGGGAACAGAAGGGATCAGGCAGGGGCTTTGGGTGGAGGGAAAGAGTACTGGGAGAAACAACTGGATTTGGGGGTGGGGCACTTGGATGGCAATGTGGAAATGTAGTGTAGTGGGAACTCCCTGGAATCTATGAGGGTGACCTTAACTAAGACTCCTAATCATCAGGATACTGAACCCAAACTGACCATCTTCTATAACCCAGCAAGGCTCTTAACAGTGGAACTGGGGCATCAACCCAGCCAAAAAACCTTCAACCTACAATTGGTCCTGAATGCAAGATGTGCTGGGGTAATGGTGGCCTACACCATGAGAGGGTGCCCATGTTTGATACAGCCTGGATGACCAGAAACCAGAGGCTGGATAGCCCAGAAACCTAGAACAGAACACCAAAAATGACTGGCAAAAAATAAGTCAACGGACTAATTTCTATTGATACTCTGCTATACTCAGATCTCATCCTAGCCCAGTAGACATCAGAGAGGTTTCATCTAGCAACTGATGGGAGCAGATGCAGAGACCCACAGCTAAGCATTAGGTGGTGCTTGGGGAACCCCACCGAAGAAGGGGAAGAAGGATTGTAGGAGCCAGAGGGCAGAGTACACCACAAGAAGATGACCCACAAAATCAACTAAGCAAGGCTCATAGGGGCTCACAGAAACTGAAGTGACAACAATGGAGCCTGTATGGATCTGAGTTAGGTCTTCTGCATACATGTTATATTTGTGTAGCTTGTTTTTGTGGGACTCCTAACAGTACGGGAGGGTTGTCTCTGACTCTTTTGCTTGTGCTTGGGACCCTTTTTCTCTTTCTGCATTGCCTCATCCAGCCTTTATATGAGTACTTGTGTCTAGTCTTATTGCATCTTATTAGGCCATGTTTGGTTGATATCCCTGGGAGGTCTGCTCTTTTCTGAAGGGAATCAGGGGAAGAGGGGAGGTGAGGGGGGGCAATTGTGAAGAGATGAAAGGGAAACTAGTTGGGATATATGAGAGAAGAAGAAAGAAGAAAGAAAAATGAACTAGGACATATGGTACATGCTTATAATTTCAGTCCTGGGAGGTTGAGGCAGAACTGTTGCAAGTTTGAGCGAACATGGCTACAGATTAGAGTAAGACTCCATCTCAAAAGAATAAAAGAGAAAAATGTGGCGAGAGAAGAAGAAAATAATTTTAGGGGCTGAATAGATGGCTCAGAGGTTAAGAGCACTGGCTGTTCTTCCAGAGGTTCTAAGTTCAATTCCCAGCAACCACATGGTGGCTCACAACCATCTATAATGAAATATGGTGCCCTCTTTTGGTATGTAGGCAGAACACTGTATAAATAATAAAACAGGACACATCTCCATTTTGATCTGGTGTTCGTTCAATCTGTGATGAACATTTTTCAAACTCACTGCTGGTCAAATAACTTTTGAACCTTCTATGTCCTCCTCAGCCTGCACAGTTCTGGTGCCAGACACAGCATAGTGGTGACCACATTCATTCCATCCCAGTACTAGACAGAGTGCTCCTGAAAGTCCACCACAGCTAGGAAGCCTGCATGGGACCAACCTAGGCCCTCTGCATATGGATGACAGTTGTGTAGCTTGATCTGTTTGTGGGGTCGCTGTGTGGTCAGGACCTGTCCAGCACATGAGCTGACTTTTTGGAATCTATTCTCTATGCAGGGATGCCTTGTCCAACCTTGATGCATGGCAGGGGAGGTGCTTGGTCCGGCCTCAATGTAATAGGACATATTTTGTTGACTCCCATGGGAGGTCTGCCCCTTTTTGAATGGAGAAGTGGATTGGGGGGATAGACAGCAGGTGGGGGAGGGAATGGGAAAAGGGGAGGGAGGGGAAATGGTGTTTGGTATGTAAAATAAATGAAAAAAATTAATATAAAAAGAACAGGTCCACAGAAATATCTATGGGCAGCATTAATGCATCTGGTTAAATCCCTAATCAAGGTATTCTTGACACATCCTTATCTGACTTAGCTAGAAACTCTCCAGGCAACAGAAAGAGGGAAGGTCGGGTGTAGCTCAGTTGGAAGCATGCTTGCCTAGTATGTACGCATGAAACCCTGGGTTCTATTCCCATTAACTCATAAATCAGCTGTGGTGGCACAAGAGTTGAGATGTTTTATTTGCCCCTGATGGTTAATTTTAATCCACAACTTGCAATAATCTAGAATTGACAAAGAGCCTTGAAGAATTTAGATCGGGTTGTCCCGTGGACATGACTGGGGGCAGTTTTTCTTTTCATTGTAGATTTTTGTTTATTTTATGTGTATGGGTGTTTAGTCTGCGTGTGTATGTCTGTGCATCGTGTTCATGCCTGGTGTTTGAAGAGGTAAGGACACTGGGTCCGCTGGAACTGGAGAGATCGTGTGGGTGCTGAAAACTGAAGATGTAGCTCTTTGCAGTGAACCTATCTCTGGATTTGGGCAAATTTTTATGAGGATTTTTTTTAATCACAGCAACAGGAATTGAATTAGAAGATATACTATCAGTGAAAACTAATTTTGTAAACAGTATGTTCACATGAATGAGCTACAGAGAGAACTCGAGCTGCAGAGGGTCCTGTGACTTGAGCTTTGTCAGCTCCAGAGAAAGTTCCCTCAACACTGTTCAGGGTGCCAGTAGTCAACAAAGGCATACCCACTACCAATAAGGACAGATGTCTCTCTACTGGTGGGGCCTCTAGCTGCAGGCAAGTCACAATGTTCCCATGCTCCCTAACACTTCAGTCCAGTCATAACAGAATTCAGGGGACATGGATAGTACAGGAGATGTGCATAGCTAAACATAGTGGCACATGTCTGTTTTCCCAGCACTTGGGAGATTGAGGTGGGAAGGTCTTGAGTTCAAAGCCAGTTTTGGCTACATAATGAGTAACCAACATGAGCTATGTAACAAGACCTTGTCTCAAACGTCTAAGACAACTGTGGTGACTTACACTTAAAATGCAGCACTAGAGAAGCTGAGGCAGGGGGACTAAGATCCTGTTTAACAACAAAAACAAAGGGAAAAAGTGGAAACATTCAATAAATTATTAACTATAATCACCCTCTTGGGCTGTAGAGACCCAGCAGTAGAATATATTCTTGTTGATGTATATTACCACTAGTCAGCCTTTCTCCATTCTTACCTGCTGCACACCATGCCATCCTTTGCTCTTGACTTTGGTAGGACCAACTTTTGAGTGGGAATGAGTACTATTTGTTTCTCTGTGCCTGACTTTTTTTCACATAACATCTATGTTCTTCTATGTTCTCTCAAATGGCAGGATTTCCTATTTATGAATGAATAATGTCCCTTTGTGTATATGTATGTACCACATATTTCATATCTGCTTATCTGTTGATGGACACCTAGGTTAATTCTGTGTCTTGGTTATCTCTCATAGAGTGACAGGGAAGTGCAGATAACCTCTAGCTCACTGAATATGTTCCTAGATGTGGGATTGCTAAATCTGATGAATCAAACTATTTTTAATTTGTTTTTCTTTGAATTATTTTTCATTGTTATTATTTTTGTGGACAGTTTTGAGACAGGGTCTCACTATGTGGCTGTGGCTGGTCTGGAACTCACTATGTAGACCAGGCTAGCCTAGAACTCATAGATATCCATCTGCCTCTGCCTCCTCAGTGCTGGGATTAAAAGTGTGCATGCCCACTTTTAATTTATTTATGTATATGTGAGCTTGTGTGAGTGTATGTGCACCACTTGTGTGCAGGATCCCTTGGAGGCCAGAAAGAAAAGACAGATGGTTGTGGGCTGTCATGTGGGTACTAAGAACCAAACCCAGAACTAATTCTTCTGTAAGAACAAGTTCTCTTAAATGCCAAGCCATCTCTTTCGGTCCTGACTTTGATTTTTTGAGACAGGATCTTACTCTGAAGTGCAGTCTGGCCTTTGACTATGGAGATCCTCCTGCTTCAGTTTCCCAAGCTCTGGGTACAGAACAAGCTACCATATCTTGCTGTTTTGGGTGGTTTTTGAGTGGCCTCCTTTGGTGATTTGAAAGAAAATTGCCCCCAAAAGGAGTGGCACTAACGGGAGGTGTGGCCTTGCTGGAGAAAGTGTGTCACCATGGGGGTGGACTTTAAGGTCTCCTATGTTCAAGCTACACCCAGTGAGACAGACCACTTCCTGTTGCCTCCAAGTGAAGATGTAGGACTCGCAGCTACTTCTCCAGCACCATGTCTGCTTGCAGGCCACCATGTTTCACCATGATGATGATGGACTGAACCTCTGAGCTGTAAGCCTCATAAGAGTTGCTGTGGTCATGGTGTCTCTCCACAGCAACAGGAATCCTAAGAGACACCTCTGTACTGTTCCCCATGGTTGTACTGGTTTGATCTCTCCCTACACCGCTGTATCCTGCAGCAATTGTTGACCATTTTTACTGGAGGGAGATGTCTCACTGTATCCCTACAGTTTGTGCTGTGGACGGTTTCCCCACATTTGTACATTTTCGTGTCTTCTGAGAAATGCCTAGTCAAATCATCTTTTGGGTTATTTTTTATTAATGTTTCTTTTGACTTGTTTGGGTTCCTCATATACATTAGGCATTAACTCCTGTTTGGGTGGATACTGTATACAGACTTCCCTGCCAGGGGATGCTCTTCTCTTGCCCACTGTCTTGCCTGTCCAGCACACATCCCATGTTTTGACTCCCAGCAGGCACTTTCCCTACAACATCTCCCTCTGTTTGAATGGCATGAGTGTGGAAACCATCTCAGCAACAAATATCTGTTAATGACTCACCCGGGCTAGCCTACAGTTAGGCTTAACCACAGTGAGTTGCTTACAAAGGATGTGCAAGAAGATTTCTGTTTAATCAGATTATAAACAAATTGGTGACAGGGACCAGAGCTTCTCCCCTGTCATAGTTCTGAGTATGTCATCACTGAATAAATGCATTTTAATGGATACGGCGACCCTCTTGGCAGCTTCCTCCTAAGGAGTCTGGAGACTCCCTAACTGGGTGGAGGCCATGGCATTATCTCCTGCACAGACTCTCATGGAGTCCCCCAAACCTTGATGATGGGCTCTTGGCCAGCCTCTCTATAAATCGTATTTGAAGCAATTTTTTATTTTTTTGGATAATTGATTAGAAGTCTTGATATTTTTCTTTTATTCTTTAAAAATTGTGTGTGTTCATATATGTGTGCCCAGATGTCAAAATTAGGTAGCTTATGAATTGCTCCCTAACTTGTTTTTGAGACAAGGTCTCTCACAGAACTTGGAGTTCACCAATTTGGTTATACTAGCTTGCCAGTGCGCAGTGAGGTTGCTCCTGTCTCTACTCCCCAGCATCACAATGACATGCATATATCAGTAAGCCTGATATGTGTGCAAATTCAGGTTCTCACCTATTGAGCCATTGCCATGAGCCTCAGAAGTCTGTCTTGGAATATTAAGAATAGAACCCAAAAACAAACAAACAAAGAATAGAACCCATAGCTTTACACACACTAGGCAAGTGATTTACCATTAAGATGCAGCCCTTCCACTCTAATTCTTTTTTCTTTTAATTGTTAAAATAAAAATTTACATTTACTCCCCTTGTCCCGGGCCCTCCCGCTCCCCCACTACCCCACCACCCTCCCCCTACTTCCCTGATATGGGGCAGGATACCCTGCCCTGTGGAAAGCCCAAGGCCCTCCCCCCTCCCTCTCGGCCTAAGAAGGTGTGCATCCACATAGCATGGGTTCCCAA
>JAQHUG010000254.1:1566357-1580829 GCA_028555095.1 Dicrostonyx torquatus | reverse complement strand
CACACACACACACACACACACACACACACACGCACACACGCACACACACACACGTTCCTTTTGTGTTTGTTTATCCCAAAGACAAATTCAAGATTCTCAAGTGACCATTCAGGCCAGTCTCTGAGAACTGGTTGTATTTTTACAGGTAACACAGGGAGGTAGGGGCTCTTACCCACTGTCTCAGCCCTCTGAAGGGAGACTGCAGTTTGACTTGCTTGTTTATGCCTGGGAAACTATACATTTGCAGTTTAAAGTTAGACAACTTCTCAGAATACCTCCCAGTTCAGAGAGCAGGGAAGCCATACATATGATAAAACACTGCTTTACTTTTTAAAGTAAATTTATGGGCTAGGGTATAGCTTCATAGGGAGTGCCATCCTAGCATGTGTACAACCCTGGGTTCAATCCCTGCCCCCACAGTAAAGAAACAGATAAATAAACTTTATTTATTTATTGTATTTATTATTACTATTATAAAAATGAATAAATTTAGCTTTGTTCATTCTATTTGGCCTCAGTCCCAAAGGGGCTGCTTTTGCTCCAGCACCCATGCTTTCGCTACCATGTAAGGTCCTGCTTCTTTCATCCTAAAACCCTTCACAGTCCTCTCTCTTTCCAGTTCTACTACCATGGGACCTAACCATCCCAGAGGCTCTTGGTCTAATGGTTGGTACACAGGAAGTGCGCATTGCAGAAGCGTGGCTACTCTGTTACTGAGGGCTGCTAAGGATTTGCTACTCAAATGTGTGCTGTACACTACCACAAAGACCACATCTTCAATCAATGCTTGGTGCTTAACCCCTGGAAAGCTTCATTTAGGTAGCATGGCAGGGACCCTGTTGTAAAACAAACATCTGTCTCAGCTGAGAGCAGTAGCTCAAGTCTGCCACCCTGTACCTGGAAGACTAAACTGGGAGGATCTCTGTCAGTGCCAGGCTGCCTTAAAGCTATGGAGTGAGATGATATCTCAAAGGGCAAAAGATACAACAACAACAAAAGTCTCAAATTACCATCACCACCACCACCACCACAGCCTCTGCCACCGCCCCATTGCTGCCACCACCCACCCCATGGCCACCACTACCCCAAATGCTAAACCCAAACACTTTTTTAAAAAAAATCTACCTGTAATTCTAGCGTGTAAAGTGTGCTCAGGATTACCAAGCATTTGCTAGACTTCCTTAGCCTCCTTATTCCCCAGGGAAAGGTGAGTGCGCTATCCACCCATTCTGTAAGCCCACAACACAGGACTGCCAGTGCAGGACAATCAGACCTGAGAGGGAGCCAAGTCAAAGCAGGAACTCAGTTTATTACTGTTAGAGTCAGCTTATATAGGTTAAGTGACATGGGGGTACCTCCAGCTTATATAGGTTAAGTGACATGTGGGGGTACCTCCAGCCAATGAAAGACAGCCAAGCCCTCCCTCTGGCTGGAGGGGCATCTGCCTAGATTTTGCTGTCTCATCCTCACTCAAACTCGAGCCAGGCTTTTCTCTGTCCTACAGGCCTTGAGGTACAGGCCCTGAGATAATTTTGGCCCAGCATCTCCCCTTTTTGTTTTATATCCCAACCCCTACCCCAGTCACCAAGCCAGAATAACTCACTGGGGAGAGAGCATGGGTCAGGGCCACCCCTATCTAGAGTCTTGGCCTGGATACCCTCAAATTCAGAGATGTGTGGAGATGCATCTGTGGGGTGAGATGTATCAAGCCTATCATAATGTACTCAAATGGCCATGAGTTGTACCTGTTGTATCTGTTTTCGGAATGCTTGTTTCAGCCTTTGGAGAACACATGGGCCAAAAAGACAGATCAATAAATGAATAGCCATTGGCCCATTTAGGGAAGAGATGAGTGTGGTAAGCCATGGGGACCAATTAAACCAGGTCTCATAGGGGGTTCTTGATTTAAATGAACTAACTCATCTTGAGTTCTTGTAACTATCCTGGAATGGTCCACATAGAAGCAACATTCTTCCCCAAGTTCCCTGCACATTCCTCCCTATCCCATAAACAGCAAGTCCAAGCCTCTCCTATTTTGTAAGGTTACCCTTGTAAATAACGGAATACAGTCTCTGTCTCTTCTAATTATGTCCAGCCCAGTCTGCTCGCATCCCCAGGAAGAACAACAGTAATCAGAAACACCCACACCACACCCACACCCACACCCACACCCACACACACCACACACACACATACACACACACACACACCACACCACACACACACAGACACCACACACACACACACACACACACACACACACACCGTGCAGTTTCTATCAGTGGAGGCAGTCTGGTTGCTTCCTGGGCATACATAAAGGGTGTCTGCAGGAGGGCATGTCTCCTAATGACATGAGAACACCCAGGCTCATTAGGGTAAGAAGCCAGGGATAGGGTGCACCCTGAGAGCCTCTGCATTCAGGTCTCCCTACAATCCCTGGAATCCAGTCTCCCCCGTCCCAGCTCCCACGTGCCAAGAGGTCAAACGTCAGGTCAGGCCACCATGTCCAGGATGTTGTCATCTGAGAAGTCTGGTTTAGGATCCCTCCAGTGCCAGCACTCGACAGGATCTACCTTCTGTGGTTGGTGGGGGCTTGTTGCCTAAACCTTAATCCCTGTGAGAAAAGTTAACATTATTACCACCGGAAGTGCCATCTGAAATAGATAAACAGGCAACACTTTCCTCAAGGGTCAGTCTCCCTTGGGAAGTGGTTATTTTTCTTTTCTTGTGTTTGAATTTAAGGGTTGTCCACCATAATCTTTTTCTTCTTTTATTGGTTGTCTTATTTAGGAGGAAGCCACTTGTTGGTTCCCAGCTGCTTAGCCCCAAAATAATCGCACAGAAACTGTATTGACTAAATCACTGCTTGGCCCATTAGCTCTAACTTCTTATTGGCTAATTCTTACATCCTAGTTTAACCCATTTCTAATAATCTGTGTATCACCATGAGGCTGTGGCTTACTGGCTAAAGTTCCCAGCGTCTGTCTCTGAAGGCTCCATGGCTTCTCCCTAACTCTGCCTTCTTCTCCCAGCATTTGGTTTAGTTTTCCCCACCTAGCTCTGTTCTATCCTATCATGGGCTCAAAGCAGTTCTTTATTCATTGATCGATAAAAGAAACACATAGACAGAAGGACCTCCCACAACAAGCTTGGTCTTCCCCATTGTCCTGAGGGGAGGGGAGAAATTCTAAGTTACGAGCGGGTAGCCATATAGGCATTTCCCCTCTGTTTGGGAAGACACATCCATATCCTTGGCCCAGTATCAACAAGGGATCTGGGCCCCTCCATTGGTTAGTGAGAGGATCCTTCCACCTAACTTTTAAGCAAGGCCTCATTGGTAGGGATCCCCAATGTTTCTGGAATCTATTTTGTTCATCTGATTTTTGAAAATTTAAAATATTGATGGTTAATAATGCCTTTTGCAGTTGTAGACCTCTTTGAGATATTGGTGATGTCTTCTTTTTTTTTTTTTTTTTTTTTTTTTTTTTTTTTGTCAGGGTTTCTCTGTGGCTTTGGAGCCTGCACTGGAACTAGCTCTTGTAGACCAGGCTGGTCTTGAACTCACAAAGATCCGCCTGCCTCTGCCTCCCGAGTGCTGGGATTAAAGGCGTGTGCCACCACCACCCGGCAATTGGTGATGTCTTTTGACAATTGCTTGACCCTGAGGGTTGTATGGGATCCCAGTGGTATGGGATTCTTTTAATGTTTTACTTATAAAACAGAGGCCGTTGTCAGTCTTGACCTGTTGGTAGTCCCAATATAGCAAACATTGTAAGAAGTGGCGTTTGGCATGGATTGCCTTTTCTCCTGAGTGAGTGTAGCCCAGCATGCCTTAGAGTACGTGTCTGTGGTCACCAACATATATTTTAATTTGCCAAATGGAGAGTAATGTGTTACATCTGTTTGCCAGATGATATTGGGTCCTAACCTTCTTGGGTTCACTCCCGGCCTTTGTAAGGAGGGTGGGAATGGAGAAACTGTTGGCAAGTCTTACAAGTATGAACAATTCTCTTTAATTCTGTTGTGGGGATCTGGGGGTATAGGTATTTGAGTCCCCTCCAGCTGACATGAGTTAAGTCATGCATTTGGTAGCATTTTGTATGGGCAGAGTTGAGACCTCTATGGGACAGGCCCCTGAAGCTGCAGCATCCACAGCAGAATTTCCTTGGGAAATGATGCCAGGGAGGGTTTGGTGTCCTCTGAGATGTTGAATGTATATGGGTTTTTCCCCTACCTTCTAAGAGCAATCCAGGTTGTATCATCAAGGCAGAATAGGATTAGCATCCAATCTGATATAGACATAGGGTAAGTGTGACAATAGGTTCACCTCATAAGAACTGTCTGAATAGAGGTTGCAGGATTTTGGGACCTCTTGTAGGGCAATATAAACGGCCATCAATTCCTTATATTGAGCAGATCACCCACAAGAGAGATTTTTGGTAATCTTTGGTCCCCCCTGCAGGAAAAAACTACAAAGGTGGTACCGTTCTTCCCACCATCTGTGCAAGCAGTGAATGCTTGTGGCAGGGGCCTAGAAGAAAGGACTAAGGGGACTCTCCAGTGCAGTTCTTGATACAGCTTCACTAACTGGGGCTCCCCAAAGTGAGTGTCCAGGGTCCCCAGAAATTCCATTCCAAATCCTTAATTTTGAATGAAATTATTAATTTAGAGGGATCTTTTTCATAATGTTGGAGGGATGTTTCCTTGATTTTTATGATCATATCAGCTATTTGATTGACTAGAGAGTACAGTCTGGGAGTGCCCCTGGGTGGTGTGTACCCACTCTAGTGGCCGTGGCTGCTGAACAATGGCAGACAGCATGGTACTTTTCCCCTAATAATATTCAACCTTAGATTGAAATGTTAGGATTGTATCTCACCAAAGAAGCCTGGTGGAGATGTTGATGAATTCAGTGAGTGTCTCGCGACACTCAGGGGGTAAGGAAAAGATCTCATAAGGTTGCCCCCTCTTTTAGGAGATCATATAACACATCTAGTCTCCTGGTCTCTACAGGCAACTGGGCCTTACCCAGTTCATTTCTCCCAGTATCTTTTCTATTCCCAATAAAAATGAGAGGCTCAAGCAGGATTAATAGGGGTCCATTCACTTTGGCTTGAGTGAGTGTTAATATCCCAATATATGAAATGGAGTACCTTTTGTATTTTGTTTAGGGCTATTTTAAAGCCATGTTGTTGGAGGATATCAACAACAGTGGTTGCCCAGGGAGTTAGCCCTGATTCCTCCAAATGCCCAATTATTAGATCATCCATATAGGAAGGTATTATCTTTGTCAAAATAAGGAGAAAGGATACTATACAAACATTGTTGGCAAAAGGCCAGACTATTGGGCATCCCCTGTGGGAGAATAGTCCATTTGTATCTCTTGTCAGGTTGAGAGGAGTTAATTGTAGGAATGGAAAAGGTGAACTTTTCACAATCCTCCTCATGAAGAAGAATTGAGAAGAAGCCATCCTTTAGAGCAATTACAGTGAAGTGAAAGTGGGAGGGGATTGCTGGGGCCCAAGGTAAGCCCCTTAAAGGGACCTTTACTAGCTCCATATGGGCACTGATAGCTTATAGGTCCTGTAACATTCTCCAGGTCCCATTAGGCTTATGTATCACAAACACAGGGCTGTTCCAGGGGCTCATTGAGGGCCTTATCTGTCCTTCTTTAAGCAGATTTCTGGTGATTTCCTTGAGAATCTTAAGTTCATTCAGGTAATGGCCACTGCTCCACCCATACCGGCTTACCAGGTACCCACTTAATGGGGGAGACCCTGGGGACAGTGGCTTCTACTTTTGGGAGTGAATCCAGGTGTCAGGGGTCCACCTGATGACACCTTGCTCAGTTTTATCATCATAAAAAGCTAGGTGGTCAGTGGTAATAACGGCATCCATTTGTCCTAACAAATCTTGTCCCAGGAGGTCTGCAGACAACCCTGAGAGGATCAGAGGCCTGAACTTTCCTTTGTCTCTGTCTGCCCCCCCCCAAGTGTGTATTCATTTCCTCCTGGCAAGGATGGAGCCCCCTTATTTGTTCCCTCTTCTCTCCTATTTTATCCTTTCCAGGGCAGCTGGGGGCATAAGGAGGCAGCCACTCCTCATCACAGGCAGTATCTACTTTCCTTTTTGTCTTTGCCTCTACCGGACATATTCCTTGTCCCTGAAACTGCTCTTCAGTAAATTGTGCCCATTTTTTATCTTCCCCCTCATCTGTCTCCTTTTATCCCATTCTTTTGGTTAATTGGTTACTTTTGAATTCTTCAGACCCCTCCCAATATTTGACCTTTTCCTGCTCCTCACCTATCTCCTTCTCCCCTACCATCCTCTCCAGTTGGTTATTTTCAGATTCTTTAGACCTTTCCCAATCTCTGACCTTTTCCTTACCTGCCATTGGGGGAGGCAGAGCAGTAGGGATAAAAACATGCCTTAAGGGCATAATAGTTGGATATCTCAGCACCTGAAGCACTGGGTCATTTTTGTGTGAAGCTGGCGTTACCCATTGTAGGGTTCCACTCACCTTGATGACCACTTTGCCCTGGGAATCAGTTGCCCCACATTGGGCGCCAGTTGCTAGGCTTCCTTAGCCTTCTTACTCGGTGAGTGCGCTATCCACCCATTCTGTAACCCCACAACACAGGACTGCAGCCCCACAGTGCAGGACAATCAGACCTGAGAGGGGGTCAAGTCAAAGCAGAAACTCAGTTTATTACTGTTAGCATCAGCTTATATAGGTTAAGTGACATCATGTAATGTGGTGCTTCCTCCAGCCAATGAGAGACAGCCAAGCCCTCCCTTTGGCTGGGGGGTGGCTACCTAGATTTTGTTGTCTCATCCTCACTCGGTTCCCTCAAACTTGAGCCAGGCTTTTCTCTGTCCTACAGGCCTTGAGGTACAGGCCCTGAGATAATTTTGGCCCAACGAACATTCATTATTTTTTCAAAGTACTGCTATGATTCTTTTATTTCCAACTATGAGCATTTTCCCTCTTCCATTTCTGGGGGGAAAAAACCCAGAAGCAGAGGTTTACCATGGTACAAAGGCTAAGGTATTGAAGACTCGGCCTCTCGAGGGTGATACTGGGCTGTGGCGTGATCTTTAACATTGGGATGTGGCTTCTTTTTTTTCTCTTTCACTTTTTGGCTGTAAGGTAAATACTTTTGCTCTCCTGTATGCTGACTATGAAGTGTTGTCTTTCCCCCAAACAATGATCACAAACTAAAGACTTTCAAACCTGTGATACAAAAAACAAAACTTTTCTCTTTATAACCTATTTGTTTCAAATACTTTGTTACAGTTACAGAAAAACTAGCTAGAATAACTTTCTTTGTCTTCCCTAGTATCTGTGACTGCAGTTACTTTGAGCTAAATGAATGGGGTTTTGTGAACTGTTCTATAGCTATAGGAAGGCAAATCACTGCTCATGGAATAGTTGAGACAGAAATGGGAGGTTTTCCTTCCTTCCTTCTTTCTTTCGTTCTTTCTTTCTTCTCTCTTTGTTTTTTCTTTCCCTCCTTCCTTCCCTCCCTTCCTCTCTCCCTTCTTTCCTTTCTTTTTGGTTTTTCAAGACAGGTGTCTTCAAGTCTCTGTGTAGTCCCGACTGTCCTAGAACTTACTTTGTAGACAAAGGCGAGCCTCAAACTCAGAGTTTCACATGCCTCTGCTTCCTGAGTGCTGGGATTAAAGGTGTGTGTAGCATGCCTGCCTGGGAAGTCTTCACTGACTTGAGTAATACAGCATGTTCTGTGTTCTGAGCACTTTACTAAATCTTTCCAATACTGTTGCTATATGCTAGTTACTTTACTATTACCATTTGATGGCTTAGGAAAGTTGAAGATCAGAGAATGTACGTGATATATTCAGATTGAAGCTAGCATTTTTTTTCTTTATCTGACCTCTTTCCCCTTTCTTTCAATAAAGTCTAACTGTGTAGGCCATGCTGGTCTGACACTTGCTTTGTATCCGAGACTTGCCTCAAGCTCACAATCTTCCTGCCTTTACTTCCTCACTGCTAGGATTGCAGGTGTGCACTACCCTGCCTGGGTCTAAACTCATTCTGTGGATCACTACCAACTCCTTGAGGAGCCCTATGGATAACATGGTGCCTGCTACAGTAGACACTCAATAAATCAGACTGGCAACAGCCCAGACTTAGACATACTGAACTTCCTTGGAAAGGAGGCAAATATGAAGAAAAGACACAGGCTGAGTTGTGTGGAACATGGGCTGTGATTACGAAGGGTCCTCTTGTCGTGCGCTGTGTTTGGATGATCAAGTCTGTGTGTTATGTGGTGTGAGCTGATGTGGAAGAAGGCAGCTCTCAGTGCAGCAGGAAACAAGGAATAGAGATAGATAAACTGGACACTTTAGGGGACCTTGTTTTTCTCTTGGTGATGCATGGGTGTTTTTATTGTTTAAGGCTGTGTGAGGACTTGGTCTCTGACCTGCCCCTTAGAAATAGTTCCAGGGCTCTTCTCTACTCGTGGAGCTTTCCAAGATTCTTACACGTTTGGTGGTGTGTTCCTTTTTGGTTGCTATGGTAAAATGTTCTGATGAAAGCAAGTTAAGGAAGGAAAGATTTATGTTACCTTATGGTTCCAGTGGGGGTTGGAGTCCATCATAGCAGGAAAGGCATGGCACAGTGGTAGGAACCAAAAATTGACTTATTACATTTCTATTACACACAGGAACAGAGCGAAAGAACAGGAAAGTGGGGTGAAGTTATAAACCTTCAAAGCCCACACCCAGTGAACATCTTCCTTCAGCAATCCTGCATCTCCTAACAGTTCCACCTGCCAACAGCACTGCCAGCTGAGGTACCAAGTACATGAGCCCACGAGGGACATTTCTCGTTCAGACCACCACAGGTCAGACTGCCATGGGCATCAGGACTCAAGGGCTTTTCTCAAGTCTTTCCAAAGCCCACCACAACCATGAAACTCATGTGCTCATTTCACTTTTGAAAGCACATAGGGTATTGATGAGTGCAAGGTTGTCACATCTCCCAGCCCAGAAATGCTACCTTACTTCAGTATTTTAATTTTATCACTTGGTAGTTTTGTGTACGTAAATTTCCTTTTGTCTTTTGTCCTTGACAGAAGGTCTCACTAGTAGCCCTGATTGGCCTGGGGCTACTGTGTAGACCATGCTGCCCTCTTAATTATAGTGGTCCTCCTGTCTTTATCTCTCAAAGGCTGGAGTTGCAAAATTACTTCTTTATGGAGGGTGAGAAAAAGCAAAGTTGGATATAGTAGATGGTGTTAGCCAAGCCTTTGCATATAGAAGCAGGGGAATCAGGAATTCAATATCATTCTCAGCTATAGAGCTAATTTAGTATTCTGCTGAGTCACGTCTTAAAAAGTAGAGTGAACCAACACAAAAAACAGGGAGTATTAAACATGAGGGTGGTGCATAGATACGGGTGTAGTGTGGAGTGCTGGGAAGCATTTCACATGTGGTACATCTCCACCATAGTTGTTCAAGAGAAGTTGCTGGGACATGTTAGGAGTTGAGCCTAGGACCAATACATGCTAGACAAACACTCTACCAACTGGCCACAACCTTAGCCCTGAATATAAACACATCAAAAACAACTTTTGGGTATTGTGAATGTATGTATGTGTGCATGCATGCATATATGTGGGGAAGCACCACATGTATAAGTTACAGAGCAACTTATAGGACTTAAATATGGCGTCACCATCCTAAAGATTAGTATTCCAGGGTCTGGAGTGATGGTTCAGGATAAGACTTGTACTGCTCTTCCGGAAGATCCAGTTTAGTCCCCAGCACCCACATCAGGGGATCACAACCATCAGCAACTGTACACATTCACACAGGCACACTAAAATAAGAAATTGAAAAAGAAGAAGAGAAACAGACTAACAGACTCATTTCCTAGAGGTGACCTTCTTTGCTCTTTACCTCCTGGGTTGAAAGAGCCGAGTTCCTTTGCAAATGCATCTGAGAATACAGGTTTCATTCCCCCGCCCCTCACTATCCTCCAACATACGACATCCCACAGGACAGAAATCCCCAGCTCTAAATCTCTGACTATCATGCCAAAGTTTTAGGGGGTGCCCTGCAGGAGGCCACCTTGGGGCTCAGACTCTGTGCTCCCTACATGCCCAGTCAGGGAGAACAGAAGTGGGGAAATTTTATTGTCATCTGCATGTCAGAGGTGATTGTGAAAACCTGTATTTTATTGATGTCGGAAGTGACATGCTACATTTTTAGTTCTGATAGCTCATCATGCAAATTAAATTTTAGTTAAAAATATTGGGGGTACAAGGACCTTTGGGGAATATGGAAAATGCTTTTCCATGAAGTCATTTGAATTAATTAAAATTTTAAAATATTAGGCACAGTTTAAGTGTTAGGCAGTTCACAACCAAGTCAGTTAATGTGTCATCTTACAAATTACTTTTTAAAGCGCCGTAAACATAACAGCCACATGTGACTCTGGGACTCAGGAGCTCAGAAAGGCTTGCTGTAAGTTTAAGGCCAGCCTGAGCTACACAGCACCAGCCTTGTCAGGGATACATAGCAAGAGTCTGTCTCAAAAAATCTAAAGAAAGGCAACAAAAAACCAAGCCAAACCAAATAAGTAAAAATAAGACCCCAAAGAACAAAAACAAAATAAAAATCAGGGCTGGCAGGATAGCTCAGTGGAGAAAAAGAGCTGGAAACCTTGTGCCATGCACTCCATCCCTAGAACTCAAGATGAAAGGAGAGAATGGGCTCCTTGGAGCCATCCTCAGGACTCTGTGGCACTCATCTGCATCTGTGTTCACACTCTTCTTACACACATTATCACCATACACACACACACAAATAATGAATAAACAGAATAAAGAAATAAATCACTTCTGTGGAGATTTGAAAGAAAATGCCCCCAAAGGGAGTGGCAGTATTAGGGGGTGTGGCCTTGTTGGAGGAAGTGTGTCACTGTGGGGGCGGGCTCTGAGGTCTCCTTTAGTCATGCTACTCAGAGTGTTCAGTCTACTTCCTGTTGCCTGTGCTTTGAAAACACAACTTCAAAAAACAAATAAGGGGAGAGTTATACCTCCAGTCTATGATGGAAAGAACCCAATCTTGTTTTAATATGGGGCTGAGGGCATGTTTGTGTTTTTTCACAGGAGAATGAAGCTTGGTGCCTTCCTGAGCATCCACCTCATCTGGTGTCATCTTGTCCAGCCCTGAGTAGCTACTGAGGCCTTCCCAGAGGAGTTGGAGTGAGACTGCTGAGCCTTGTTCCTGACCCACTGATGTCATCATGCTGCAGTCAGAGACAGGAGGGAGATCGTGGTGATGGTTGATGACTCCTGCTTTCCGGATAGACCTGCTACACAGATTTCCAGACATTAGTGAGTCCTATTTACTTTGGAGACGGCCCAAGAATGCTGACTGAGTATCTGGTTGTGTATCTACACCATATCTTGGGGCACAGAAGTTAACTTTGCCAGTACGGTGTTCAATCTGCTGTTGGAATAAAGGACCTGAAAACTGAGACCTCAGAAATTTCTCTACTGGGTGAAAGAGACTTGTTAAAGCAATGGAATACTATTATGGAGGCAAAGAGTGACTGAAGCCCCTCTTCAAAAAGTGAGGAGAAATGGCATAAAAGTTTTTGCTGCTACTCCGAGACTGGGACAGTTTGAACTTATCTTTGAAAGTTGGAAGCAGCAATGCATTTAGACTATAAGAGAGGAAAGTCATAAATTACCCATCACGGAAACCCTTTCTTGTCTTTTGATTAGAAAGGATTTAAGAGAATTGAGATTTGACAAATTGTGTGTTTATTATTTTCTTACTAGGATTATGGGTATTGACCTGATAATGTTTGCAACACTTTGATTTACTATAAAGATATTATTGATTAGAAAAATTTGACATGATGCTGTTCTTAGATTTAGTACATTTAATGTGACTAGTTTAGATTTTGATGCAGCTAAAAATTATTAAAGGAAATCCTAGGCAAATTTTCAAAAGGCCATCCCATCTTGGCCATCCTCCACTCCTTTATTGGCAGGTATTATGGCCGTAGGAGCGTGTGTGTCACAAAACATTGTCTTCTTGCTCATGATTAGATAGTTGTTTGTGAACTCTCTCGATGAAAGTTTGTCTCAGAGGCATACAGTGCCTAGCTGCACACCCTCCCTTAACCTCCCCCCTTTTAACAGAGAGTGGTAGTCAATGACAGGTAAGATCTGTTTCCCTACAGGCGTTCTAAGACAGGACATGAATGGCAGAATGTATGTACTGATGGCGAGTAAGTCTGGAGTGGGAGAAGATGGCTTCAGACAGGCATATCAATATATAGCACTTCCTTGTCCAGCACCACATCTGCCTGCACACCATGTCCCACCATGATGATAATGGACTAAACCTCTGAAACTATAAGCAAGTCCCAATTAAATGCTTTTCTTTTTAAGAGTTGCTGAGGTTATGGTGTCTCTTTTTTATTTATTTATTTATTTATTTATTATGTATACAACATTTCTGTCTCATGTATGCCCACACGCCAGAAGAGGGCACCAGATCTCATTACAGATGGTTGTGAGCCACCATGTGGTTGCTGGGAATTGAACTCAAGGCCTCTGGAAGAGCAGCCAATGCTCTTAACCACTGAGCCATCTCTCCAGCCCTCATGGTGTCTCTTCACAGTGATCGAAACCCTAAGACAACTCCCAAAACAAAACAACTTCTTTAAATGAACAAAACAAACCCCAAGCCATTTTGAAGACTTGGAAGGCCCATCAAATCCATTTATCTCCTTTTTTAATTGAAGGGGATAGTAGCCAGGACTAGAACCAGGAGCCTTGATCTTTGATGGGTGTGACTTCAGAGACCTGCCTAAGCAGAGCCTCCTCTTTCAGCAGCCGTGACTCCTACAGCCTGTGAGGAACAGCTTTGTGGGCTCTAGGTCAGCCAGGCAGGCTAGCACATGGATCTGAAGTAGCAAACCATGAAGAAACAGTGCACTAGAGCAAAAAGCAAAGCCTACAGATGGACCAGACTCAAGCCTCCCTCTGGTGGAAAGAGAACCAGAGTCCATCACACCCACATCTTTTACGAGGGCCCTCTCGAGTTCACTGTGCATGCAGGTGTCAAAGTTAAAGGTCTTTATTGAGAGCTTTCAATAAGAAAACTGACAGAGATTTCCTGCAGCCTTTTCCTCACTCCAGGTACTCCCATAGGCCCTGAGTGTTCCCAGAGGCCCCTAGGAATCCAGGTCCCCATCCTCACCCCCCAGTACAGCACTTGCAGGGAGTTAAACGGGCCTGCACTTCAGGATTTGAAGAGGCCTCTTTTCCTGCTTCTGTTGCTAGGGCTGCTGCTGCCTCCAAGGCTGCTGTCCGGAAGAGGACAATTTAAACAGGTCTTATCACTGTGTATTCAATCAAGGTTTATGAGGGCTGATAAAGATGTCAGCAAAGCTGCACACGTTCACTGAAACTCTATTCCTGATGGGATAAAATGCAAAGGTGTCTGTTTTCATTTTGTTTTAAACAGAAAATTTTGGAATAAACACATTTTGTTAACTACGGTGCCTGCAGACAAGCCATCAGTGTGACCAGTCCGCTTATGGTGCAGCGTAGGCGAGGTCGGCCTGCAGCTCCGACGATAGCGGTTTAGGCCTTTGGCCTCACGAGCAGCACAGCCCTGTCTTCAACATCATGAGTGATCGCAATCACTTGTTTAATAATTCAGCGCCAACCCTGCCCTTGGCATAGCTGCAGCAATATGCCCTTGTGTGTGTTTTTAATTTTGTGTCCTTTTATGTAATTGAATCATTAGAACAAAACCACATTTGCTTTCATCTTTAATTTTAATAAAAGTCTTATAACTAAGCATGTTCGATATATTCCCTCTTCTATTAGAAAAAAATGTTTCCTTTATGAAACTGTCTTTGTATATATACAATTAGAACTGCAACAAAGCTAACAGGGTCATGACAACAGGCCCTGAGCGGAGGACCTTTGTATCCTGTAAGCAGCCATGTGTTTGCTTTCTCTTGAGGCCCATGCTGGCCTGCATCTTCCGCATGGGAAAGTGTCTCCATGGCTATTTAACACAGTTTGTTGTTAGGCCAAGGCACAGTTGCAGAAAACAGGACAAGAAGCCTTGTAGGGGTTACAAGATTTTCTCCCAGTTTTCATTTCAAAAGGCTCAATGGCTTGACAGCTACTTCTACCTTCTGATAACTAAGAAGCGAAATCCATATTACAGTGGGCTACCCAGTCTCTACCAGTATGGTGAGGCATCCTGACCATATCTGAGTCCTTGATCAGCAAATTTAAGTTTTAGGAAATCAAATTACCTGTCCATTCACTACTATTCAGTTGCACTTAATGGCTTTCCTTTAATGTGTGAACACACCTCTTCTCCACACGGGCAGACACAGTATAGATAACTGTGATCACACCTCTTCTCCACACGGGCAGACACAGTATAGATAACTGTGATCAC
>JAQHUG010000254.1:1529960-1551364 GCA_028555095.1 Dicrostonyx torquatus | reverse complement strand
TTCTTCAATTTCTTTCTTCAAGGATTTAAAGTTCTTGTCATACAAGTCTTCCACTTGTTTGGTTAGAGTTACTCCAAGATATTTTATGCTATTTGTGGCTATTGTGAAGGGTGTTGATCCTCTGATTTCTTCCTCAGCCCTTTTATCTTCTGTGTACAGGAGGGCTACTGATTTTTTTTTTAGTTAATCTTGTATCCTGCTACACTGCTGAAAGTGTTTATGACATGTAGAAGTTCCTTGGTAGAGTTTTTGGGATCACTTATGTAAACTATCATATCATCAGCAAATAGCAAGAGTTTGACTTCTTCTTTTCCAATTTGTATCCCCTTGATCTCCCTTTGGTGTCTTATTACTCTAGCTAGGACCTCGAAAAAACTATATTGAATAGGTATGGAGAGAGTGGACAACCTTGTCTTGTTCCTGATTTCAGTGAAATTGCTGGGAGCTTCTCTCCATTTAGTTTGATGTAGGCTGTTGGCTTGCTGTATATTGCCTTAATTATGTTTAGGTATGTTCCTTGTATCCCTGCTCTCTCCAAGATCTTTTTCATGAAGGCATGTTTTATTTTGTCAAATACTTTTTTGGCATCTAATGAGATGATCATGTGATTTTTATTTTTCAGCTTGTTCATATGGTAGATTACGTTGACAGATTCTTGTATGTTGAACCATCCTTGCATCTGTGGGATGAAGCCAACTTGGTCATGGTGGATGATGATTCTGATGTGTTCTTGGAATCGATTTGCTAGTATTTTATTTAGTATTTTTGCATCTGTGTTCATGAGTGAGATTGGTCTGTAATTCTCTTTCTTAGTATTGCCATTCTGTGGTTTTAATTATAAAATTAATTAAGAGTAATTATAGCCTCATAAAAAGTGTTTGGCAATGTTCTGGGGATTGTCTTGTACTCAATAATTTTCTTTAAAAAATGGTTTGACAATTGGGCTATGAATGAAGCATTTTTAGAAATGGTATAGTCTTTTCAGACTGAAACCACACTTCTCAGGAAAGAGGTTGGAAATCTAAAGAAAAATATGGCCAATTTAACTGACAAAACTTAGTCAACTGAGATACTTTTGGAAATGGTACAGACTGATAGTAATTTATTTAAAGGAAAATTCAGCACTCTAGAGAAAGAACGAGCTGATTTGGCACTTAAAACCCAATTAATGACAGTGGGTGCTGAAACATTACTTGAGAGAATTTACACCATTGAATGTCTTAATAGGACTCTGTCAAAGGGATATGACAGATTGATAGACTGTCTCTCCAGGAAGGAGATATGCATGCTATAAAGGTTATGTTCAAGGAAGAGACAATACCTCTACTGGACAGACTTCATACCTTGGAATCCTCAATGAGGGCATTATAGCAGAACACTGGACAGGAGATCCAGACATTATAAAAGGCAGTGGTAAACAGATTTGAAAAGATTGAGGAAATTATAAAATTTGATGACCAGGAACAAAAGGTAAAATTGCAAAATTTAACCTCGTCAGTACATTAAAATCTCTGGGATAGCTTCCCCAGAGTTCTGTCTGCCTTTCCAGTAATAACATCAGAAAAAGTATCTGGCTCCAAGTAACCTAAGGTTGTCAAGAAATATACATGGGACCCCATACGTATGACTGATATAAAAAAAATTAAACAAGCAATTGTAGCTTATGGACTACATTTGTCTTTTGTTATGGAAATGGTCAAAACCTGGGCTATCAGTAGCAAAGCCACGCCTCAATATTGGGCTCAGTTAATCTCAGCAGTCCTAGAAAGTGGATCACAATTGCTTTGGAGGTGCTTTTTAAAAGAGGAAGTGAGAATTTTAGAGCAACAAGAAATCCAAAAGGACTTGAGATTTCCCTAGATCAAATTCTAGGTGAAGGACTTTACTCTGATCCTCAGGATCAAGCTCTTTTTGATGACTACACCTTGTCCCTATGTACCACAGCAGCTTCAAAGGCTTTGGACAGGGTTCAGAAACTAGGAAAGAGAGTTGAATCATATCTTAATATTAAGCAGGGTCAGAAAGATCCTTTTAGTGACTTTTTGCAAAGAATAACTAGAGCTGTACAAATAGGGGCAACTGACCCAGAAATGTAAATGTAAAATAAATGAATCTTTCACTTATGAGAATGCCAAAAGTGGGTCCTTGGGCCTTGAAAGATCAGATAAACACCCATGGATGAATGGGTCTTGCATACAATGAATGTCAAAACACTTGACTATGTATGGTACTGAAGCTTGAGTAAGAGAAGCAATTTCCAATGGTAGGAGAAGGCATCAAAATACCAAATGTTTTAATTGTGGTAGAATGGGCCATCTGAGAAGGCATTGTAGACAATGGATTCCTAGGAAGAATGCCTCCTCTGAAAATGGCAGAAATAGAAGAACTCAGCTTCCAGGTATATGTAGGAGGAGTGGCAAAGGAGTGGACCAATGAATATAGGTCAGTGACAGTTAGACAAGGCAACCCGATACCATTGAGAAACACCATGGGGGCTGCAGGCCCCCATGACAAATGTTGTCCAGTCATTCCCAGTTACTGTAGAGAATGTGTCTTGCCAGGAAAATTTAAAAAATCCAATGCCTGCTCTAAAAAGCAATACTGGTCTGAATGATGGGCTAAATGGGAAAAATGAGTCAAACACTCCAGTAGGACAGAGGAAACATATATTTTGGCCGACTTCTATAAATGATCAAAGACCAAAGCTAAGAGTTTGTATAAATGGCATTTTTATTGAAGGCTTATTAGACACGGGTACAGATGTAAGTATCATTACTCCAGAATCTTGGCTTCTGAGTTTGTCTCTTTCAAGAGGTAGATGTTCAGTTCCTAGGAATTGGAACCCTATCTCGGGTAAAACAAAGCACAAGATAGGGTGAATGTATAGGGCCAGAAGGGCGAATAGGAAAACTAAGGTCATATATAGCCAATATTGCAGTGAAATTGTGGGGTCATGACCTATTGCAGCAATGGAACACCCAGATTAACATTCCTGCAGCCCCCAAAACTTATGTTTCTGAGGAAGATATTAGATGACTGACACCAGCCATTCTGGCTGTACAAGAACACAAAGCAGTTGATAACCCTTCAGAGGTATCAACAACCCTACCTTTAAAATGGTTAACTGAGAAAACAATATGGGTTAAGCAGTGGCCCCTAGCTGAGCAAAAGTTTCAGGCTTTAGAACAGCTGATACAGGAGCAACTAGATGCTCAACATATAGAAGAGTCTACCAGCCCTTGGAATGCTCCTGTATTTGAGGTTAAAAAGAAATATGGAGAATGGAGAATGGTGACATATCTTAGAGCTATCAACAAGGTTATTCAACCAATGGGCCCTCTACAATCTGGAATTCCTCTGCCTTCTCTGTTACCAAAGGGATGGCCTCTCATGATTATTGATTTAAAGGTTTGTTTCTTCACTATACCTTTACAAGAAAAAGATAGAGAAAAGTTTGCCTTCACAGTGCCTACTTTTAATAATTCTCAGCCCATTAGAAGATATCAATGGACTGTACTCCCACAGGAAATGATCAATAGCACCACCCTGTGCCAATACTTTGTCAGCCAGCCATTGGAAATAATAATAAGCAATTTCCTAGGTCTATAATCTACCCTTATATGGGTGGCATTTTTTTTATCTGATTCAAATAGAGATACTTTAGAAAGGATGTTTGAAGAAGTAAAGAAAGTCTTGCCTAAATGAGGATTACAAATTGCTCCTGAAAAGATTCAAAGAGGAGATTCTGTTAATTACCTAGGTTACAAAATAGGCTTACAGAAAATTAGAACACAAAAGCCACAAATTAGGAGAGACCAGTTGTGGACTCTTAATGATTTTCAAAGATTATTGGGAGACATTTTCAGTCTATGACCAGCTTTTAGGATAACACCTGATCTTATAATTCATTTAAACAAAATCTTAGTTCATGATAAAGATTTCAATAGTCCCAGAAAATTAACAGCAGAAGAGGAAAAGGAATTGGCAATTGTTGAGAAGAAATTAGAGGAGGCACATGTGGATAGGGTGAATCCAAATCTTTTTGTTTTCTAATCATATTGCCTTCCAGATTTTTCCTATGGTAATTTTAATGCGGAGGGACAATCTTAAAATAGATCTTTTTACCACATAAATCAAGTAAAAAATTTAAAACTTATGTGAAAAAGTCTCTGAATTGATTATAAAAGGTAAATTGAGACTTTGTCAATTAGCAGGTATAGACCCAGCAGAGATTATAGTGCCTTTTACTGATGATGAAATAAAAAAGTTATGGGAAGACAATGAACCCTGGCAAAAGGCTTGTGCTAATTTTTTGGGGAGAAATTAATAGTAATTATCCCAAAAGCGATAGGCTTAACCTTATAAAGAGAACTTACTGGATTCTTCCCCAAATTGTACATGATGCACCAATAACAGAAGCCCATATATTTTATACTGATGCAAATAAATCAGGTAAAGCAGGTTACAAATCAGAAGAATTAAGTAAGGTGGAACATAGCCCTTATAATTCTGTCCAGAAGGCAGAATTATATGCTATTCTTATGGAACTAAGGAATTTTTAAAAAACCTCTCAATATAGTTACTGATTCACAATATGCAGAAAGAGTTGTCTTATGTATTGAAACTGCTGAATTTATACCAGATGATATGGAATTGACTTCATTATTCATCCAGGTGTAAGATAAAATCAGGAAAAGGCTTTGTCCTACATTCATAACACACATCTAGTCCCATACTGGTCTGCCAGGTCCTCTAGCACAAGGTAATGCAGAAATTGCTCAGTTATTGATTGGAAGTGTGTTGCAAGCCTCTGAATTTCATAAAAAACACCATGTCAATAGCAAAGGTTTAAAGAAAGAGTTTTCTATTGCATGGCAACAAGCTAAAGAGATTATAAAGGGGTGTCCTACTTTCTCTTTCTATAATTAAACACCATTGCCTGCAGGGAGTAACCCTAAGGGTGCTCAAAGGAATAAAATCTGGCAGATGGATGTGTTCCACTTTACGGAATTTGGTAAATTGAAATATGTACATCACACTATAGACATACATTCAGGTTTTCAATAGGCCTTGAGCTCAGAAAAGGCTGATTCAGTAATCACACATTTATTAGAAGTTATGGCCCTCATGGGTATTCCTGCACAAATAAAGACAGACAATGGTCCAAAATATGTATCTAAGAAAATGAAACTTTTTTTTGCTTATTATAATATAAAGCACATTACAGGTATACCACGCAATCCTACAGGTCCAGGCAGTTATAGAGAGATCAATTTGTACGATAAAGGATATGCTGAACAAACAGAAAGGGCTGGAAAATACCCCCAGAAATAGATTGCATAATGCTTTATTAACCTTGAATTTTCTTAATGCTAATGAGAAAGGGATAGCAGCAGAAAGACATTGGACAATAGAAAAGTCTTCTGAATTAAATCAACCAGTTTATTTCAAGGATGTGCTGACCTCACAGTGGAAACCAGGAGATGTTGGGGAAGGGGCTTTGTTCTCGTTTCCACAGGAGAAGAAAAATTATAGATACCATCAAAATTAATAAAGATTCATTTTGAAAAGGTGAAACCTATTGAAACAGAGAAATGACAGCTCATCCACAATAGTGACAACCATACAGGTGATAAGGAAACTTCATAAGGGTTGGGGCAGGGTTCTGTTCTTGTCTTTGCAGGTAAATACTCATTTTCAAAAATTCAAGAGACCCTGGATATTTGGATACTGACAGAAGGAAAATTAACTAGGCACTAAGGATCATCAAGAAAAAGAAATACTATTTATGAGATCAGGTAACTGATATATACATATATATATATATATATATATACATACATATATAGAGCTGATTTTGGAATTGGACAATGGCTCTGTCCTTCACTAAATCCAAGCATGTTGTTAAAAGAAAAATTTAGAGTTTCTGTCTCATGTCAAGAGCCCTATAATATGGAAAGAAAATAGAATTAAAATTTTTTTCTTCATATCTATTTTTGTCTCTATCGTACCTTTCATTGAATATATATGTCTGTATATGTCTATATAAATAATGTTTAAGTTTTCCATGATGAACAACAGATTTTCCTACAGATCCTTTTCCTGCAGTAAACTTTGAAGTTTCTAGGAAGATGTGGCCCCACAGCAACCACTGCACCTAATTGAGATGATATCATGATGTAGACAGCGCTACTATAAGACAGCTGATGAAATGGTGCACCTTCTCATATTCTGGCCAGAACTCCAAATGAGAACTTTGAAAAACAAAATAAAATAAAACAAAAACTTATTGACTGCTCAGAAATTGCTTGATACTATACTAGACAATAGTTTTGGAACTTAGCCACCACTTAATTTTTGCAGGATCCCATTAAGAAAATATCACCTCCAGGACAGCAGGAAGCAATTCTAGAAGATGACACCCCCCATCCCAAAAAAAAGTTTGTCCACAGGGTTGGGAACACTGTTCAGGGGTTGTTGATTATTACTTGTACTAGATAGAGGGTTAGGGTGAAAACTATGTTTATTCAAAAACAAGGGGGGATAGTAATAGTGGGTAATAGAGTGAATACTTATGAGCTATTATTTATTGATAATTTACATTGGTATAGTTTTGTATATTGATACAAGTTCAAATTATATTTGTTATTTTTGTTTACATTATTTGTACACCTATACAAAGTTATTTTGTCAGATTGTATATATGCATGTTTCTACCTTGGTTTAGGAAATTTTGTATATTGATACAACTTTTAGGGTAAATTTTCATATTATTATAGGTCAGTAGTTCATGTTTGTTGTACATACAGTCAGTTTAATTAGGTTCTTTAGATACACTATTCTGTCTAGATAGATATTTTTCAACCGCTTCAAGGATCTGTGGAACATGGCATTTAAATGATTTAGGGTTCTGTTGACATGAGACATGATTGCTTCTGACAGCACCAATCTATCCCCTAGAGAATGTTGAGCACTGAAGACACTCTACTTGGAGCTTGTTTTCTTCTTGGCAAAACTGGCCTTTGGGAAAGGAACTGTCAATGCCTCAACCACTGACAAGTTACATAGTATCCAGAAATGGATAAGCAGGACTGTCAAATATTGCCAAGACAGGGTAAAATGGTTTTGAAAATTTTCCTGCCTCTGAAAATGGTCTGTCAGTTACACTAGGCCTTTGCCAAAGTTGGTTGCTTCAACATTGCAAAATGAGACTTTTGCGAGGAGAGGACTGTTGTTTGGGACAGTGATCTGTAAGTTTTTCCCCCTCAAATAAATAACGCTTTTTATCATCCATTCTTCTAAACTGGTGTGGGATTGTTTTGCGGCTTCATAATTCTAGACACAAAAGAGCAGAATTTAGTGCAGCTTCTTGGTAGCCACATTTTTTTTTTCCCGGATGGGCTCTGTTTGCTGGTGGCGAGCAGGGGCACAGTGGCTCCTTTAAGAGAGGTCTTCCTGACTCAGCATTGGCAGTGAAGGCTGCATGACTTCTTTTGAGGAGGGCTTCCTGGTTCATGCTAGTTGAAAGAATAGCTCTTTCAGGAGGGTAAGCACTTAAATGGGGTTTCTGAGCAGTGTGTTACAAACTGCGTAATGGTGACATAGACCCGCTGTGATAGTGGAGTTGGGGCCATGTGCATGGCACTCAGAGGTAGTGAACGTGCATGCTTATGCCATGTTGGATGGGGTGGAGCCAAGAGACAGGGCAGTTGAGTAGGTCCTAGTCATGCTCACTTAGCATTTAAAAATATGCTCCTGGTCAGAAAATGATTACAGATACTCAGCAAAGACAGATTCAAATAAAAAAGACCTCTACATGGTTCACAATGGGTCGTATCAATGGGTACATTGGATAAATGTACATAGACTTGGGAGAGAGAGAAAAATGAATATAGACAGTTATAATAAAAAAGAGTATAGACAGTCATAGATTAAAGGAGTAAATATAATAAAATAAATATTAGACTTGTAGAAAAAGTAATAGAGTAAGAAAAACAAGCCACATAAAAATGGAAAATATAAGAGAGTTTGGATTACATATATTATTGTGTTTTCTTTGAAATTTTTTGACTGTGAATGAGTTAAGTACAGAAAGATATTTCATTGTACAGGCTGCTAAGCTAAATCAATATATATATTTTAAAGGTATCTTGACTTCACAATTTTTGTCTAAGGATTTGATGCTTTGGAAAAGACATTCTACTTTTGTTTCTACAGAGGATAGAAAGCTGTGGATTTCTTACTAATATGGTTTGATCAAACAAGACCCCCCCCCTCCCGAAGCAATGGCCCAGATGTTCAACATCCACGAGAACTTCGAGTCTTCCGGCCGAGATGGAGGCCGTCACACAGGAGACCTCATGACAGAGAACTTCGAGTCTTCCGGCCGAGATGGAGGCCGTCACACAGGAGACCTCATGACCCGATTAACAGCACTCCAGTCAACAGAAAGTAGTCTAAAGAACAACACCCAAATTCCCTTAATGATTGTTTATAAATGTTTGTTTACATTTAAAGGGGGGATGCTATAAGATGAATACATCAGCCTACAGGCCCATAGTATCTGGCAGACTTTTCCATGAAGGAGGAAATTTGAAAGACTGTTTCACCTGTATTTGCGGTTTGTCAGTCACTTGCTTCGGTATCCTCAGAATGTCTGGCAGACTTTTTTTTCATGAAGTAGGAACACTGAAGGACTGTGTCACCTTTATACAAGTTCAGTAGTCATTTTTTTATGGATCTTGCATGTCCAGTTCATACAGCATACCATCAAGCAGTCAAGGCAAAAGAAGTTTATTGCCCAATTGGCTAACAAATTCCACAAGGACCCTCTTCGATGCCCATCATACTCTTGAAGTACATTGGTGCTGCCAGGAGCAGATGTGTCTCATTGTTAAGAAAAGTCTAAGCTCTTAAAACATTTAAATGCCATATTCTGTAAGCCTTTGAAAGGTTTGAAGATGGGTACCCAATGTTACAGAAGAACCTTGGGTAACTGTCCAGGCAGTGAGATGTCTCTATCAATTCTTCTAGAGTTTTAAAAATTACTTACAATGCACTTCCTGTTTACTTAGGTAATATTGTATCCTTCTGGGGTCTTTGAAAAGTTGAAGAAAGATAGTTATAGTTTTCCTTAGTTATGATAAAAGATAAATTAGATATAAAACTTTAGACTCATGAAGATAGGATAGATTATAGAGTATTTTCCTTAATTTGTCAAATGTAAGTGGACTAAATATTGTAATTATATTCTTGCTTGATAACTGTTTCGTATCTGTAATTTTACTATGTTAAAGTTAAAATCCTTCCTTTTTAATTAGACAGAAAAGGGAAATGGTGTGGGAAGTCCTGCTATATATGTTACTTTTATTGGTTAATGAATAAAGAAGCTACTTAGGTCTATGGTAGAACAGGATAGAACAAGGTAGGAATTCTAAGCAGAGACAGAGAAGAAAAGAAGGTGGAGTCAGAGAGACGCCATATAACTGTTGAAGAAGACAGATGCCGGAACTTTATCCGGTAAGTAACAGCCTTGTGGTAACACACAGAATAATAGAAATGAGTTAACTTAGGATGTAAGAGTTAGTTAATAAGAAGCCTAAGCTAATACACCAAGCAGTGTTTTAATTAATATATTTCTGTGTGATTGTTTCAGGCCTGGGTTGCCAGGAATGAACAAGCAGCCTTTGCCTATATAGGCCCATCTATGTATCAGTATATACAAAACTGTCTAATTGTTGTAAATTTTGTTTCAAAGATTATGTCTCTCAAAATTATACTTCTAATATCTCAAAATTTATTGGGTTCAATAAACCAATAAAGTAATTATTAGAGACTACTAGAGAAAAGAGTTGCTGAACTCATGCCGTTGAGTTCTAAAGCACACACATGTGTGCATGTGTGTATGTGCTTGTGGTGTGCATGTATGTATGTGATTGCGTGTGAATGTTCTCAGGTGTATGTGTTGAAATTCCTTTTAGACTCCTCTAAAGGAGATTTTGGAAATGGCCTTAAGTGATGGATGAAGATTTTTTTTTTTTTCGAGACAGGGTTTCTCTGTGGCTTTGGAGCCTGTCCTGCAACTAGCTCTTGTAGACCAGGCTGGTCACGAACTCACAGAGATCCGCCTGCCTCTGCCTCCTGAGTGCTGGGATTAAAGGCGTGCGCCACCAACGCCCGGCGGATGAAGATAATTTAAGGATACAGTTCTATTGATTGACTTTTTGATAGCAAAAGGTTTAGCTGTCATTGGCATAGAAATACTTGAATATTTTTTTGTTAGTGGTGTATACTGTATGTGGTGTTGTTCTTCATAAAGACAATTTAAAATAGATCATATCGTCTCACATCATCTCTGTATCATCTCCCTTCTCCCTTCTCTCCAGCCTTCACTGATCTCTTTTCTGCTTTTGTATCACAGACACAGAGACAGACAGACAGACAGACAGACAGAGAGAACTATTTTATGTATCCATATAAAATTCAGAGCATATATCCAAGAATCCAGAATATACACAGGAATGTAGGATATGTACCCAGAAATGGTGCACCTGGGTCATATGATTGTTCAATTTTTAGTTTGTAACACGAGGGCCTGCTTGTTGGGTTTTCTGTCCCGCCCAGTACCCCACAGCTGGCAAGCCCCAAAGAAAATCACACAGAGGTCTCCATAAGATTATAAACTGATTGGCCCATTAGCTCAGGCTTCTTATTAGCTCTTGTAGCTTATATTAACCCATTGTTCTTAACTATGTTAGGCACATGGCTCAGTACCTTTTCTCAGTGGGGCAGAGACACATCCTGCCTCTTCAAAGGTCTGCACAGGAGTGTGGGAAGAGCTTCCTTCTTCCCAGCCTTCTCATCGCCCTGATTCTACTTCCTGTCTGGTTGACTCGCCTATACTTCCTGCCTGGCCAATCAGCATTTATTTAAAACATGATTGACAGAATACAGAATTGTCTGCCATCATTAGATTCCCCACCATTGCTGAGCATAATGACATATTGGATCAACACAATATTGATTTGCCCCACTGACAAGACAGAGAGCATTCTCTCTTTAGGAAAACATTTATTAAGCGCACGCTCCCTCTCTTTTCTGCCCAGAGACAGGGTTTCTCTGTATAATAGCCCTAGCTATCCTGAAACTCACTCTGTAGACCAGGCTGGCCTCACTGAAATCCGCCTGCCTTTGCCTCTCAAGCGCTGGGATTAAAGGTGTGCACCACCACCGATTAGCAGTCTTGCAGTTTCTTATAAAATAACACTTGTGTTTAACAGGCAACCCAGCCGTCACTCATCTAAGTGGTCACCCAAGTGAAATAAAAACTTATGTTCACATGATAAACTTGTAAAGAATGTTTATGATAGCTTGATTCATGATTATCCCAAGCTAGAAATGACTCAATTGTTCCTAAATCTGGTCAATGGTTATCCAAACTGTGGTGTATTCATTCTGAGGAACTTGCCAAACAATAAAAGGGAAGAACTTATGACACCTTCAGAAAAATGAACGAACCTCAGATGCTTTATGATAGATGAAAAAAGTCAGTTTCTAGAAGCTGCATGGGGTCAGAGGGAGCAAGCTCAGTAGGTAAGAACACTTACCACCAAACAAGAGGACTGAATGGATCCTCTGATGTCCACATGCATGTCATATGGACATCACATGGGAGTACACACACACACACACACACACACACATGCACTCCTGCATTAGCACACTCGAAGTCGCATGCGCGCACACACAGCTGTGATTCCATTGAGTCAGCTGGTTTGAAAGTAGACAAAAGAGTCACTTTCTCAAGATGATCCCTGGGAAATGCAAAGGGAAGGGATTGGCTTGGAAATAGCAAGGGTCTTGACCCTAGAATATTTTGACAAGCTGAATTCAGAAAAAATAAATTAATGTGTGCCACAGGGTCAGCTTAGCAGCTGAGGAAGTATCGCCAGCCTTGGTAGCAGGGAGGGAGAGCGCTCGCAGACAGTCTCACCACGGCCTTGGGCCTCCAGGAAACCCTGCGACTTGGCCTCTGCCCGATCCCCTCAGTGGTGGTATTAAACTGGGGGTGATGGTGGGTGGAGGTTGGGAGGAGGCCCTTCTGCATCTGGTCTGAGCTGGAGGGCCCGGCATAGAAACAACGGTTCGATTTCGTTGCAGAAAGAATCCTACTGGAAGCAGCTTATCTGTAGAACTGAACTCAGACTCATCGGGAAAACTCTAAAACTCAACTCAGACACGAAGCTCTAATATTATACATGATTAGAGAAAGAAGATTAAAGGCCAAGTTAATAATTATCTCTTGAGTATTGGCCCTCGTCTTTTCCAATCTTGATAGACGAAAGGCCAGGAAACCGTGAAATGAATGTGAACTGGTACTTCGCTGGTTTAGTCTTCTAACATTGCACGGATTCAAATCTGTCACGCAGGAAAAGCTGCTAGATCTAATTTTACGTTACCCCGGGGAACTTTCGATGCCCTGGCAGGCTCAGGCAGCTGTAACCGAATGTTGACAGTTCTGTCAGCAGTGAGGTCTGTGGTCTGGGTCTTCAGTAGAGACCAGGCCACAAAGAAGAGAAAGGAAACGCAGTGGGAGGGAGGCCTGAATTTGGTCTCTCTGAGGAATCGCCCACTGACCTGCAGAAAAGACCTTACATTTGACAAGGAAGTGTGGTACTCATGCTAACCTTGGGAAACTAAAGAAAAATGATGCCCAACTAATTTTCAATTCCAATTTAGTCAGCGAGTCATCGGATGATGTAACACACTTCTGTGGAAGGCAGGTCCAGTGACTAGAAGTTCAGTTGGGAACAGGGCTTAGTGTCTTAAGCCTGGAATAAGCACATAGGAGTGATAGTTACCGAAAATTCTAGGCCAGCCTGGGCTACATATCAAGACCTTATTTCAATAAACTAAAAAGCAAATATTCCTGCATATTCTCTACAGCAGCAGGAAAGCTAAAATTTCACTGGATAAACTTAGCAGGTTTTTCTCTATACATCTGTGAGTCTCTCCTTCCCAGCTACATCACCATTTGATACTGATTCAATCCTCAGCGGTACAAAAACAATCCAACAAACACATAAGCTGCACATTGTGGCTCATGACTGCAATTCAAGTACTCGGGAGGCTGAGGCTGGAGAATCATGAGCTTGAGATAGCCTGGGCTACATTTTAAGTTCTAATCTATGTATCAAGAAGATATTTGGCTATAAATAAAACAAAGCAAAAGAAACCCAACAGAAAGAGCCCTAAGACTCAGTAACCCAGATATCATTCCCCTAAGTAGCAGAGCTAGAATCTCAGCCCCAGGCTGCCATCATTGGTACACAGATAAGTTGTCTCACACCCTCTCACAAAAGGAGCACAGAGCTAGGGAGGGATAGAAGGGGTGGGTTTGGTGATGCTCAAAGGATGTCGTCCACAATATTAACTTTTCCAAAAGTTTGAAAAAGAAAAAGTACAGAAGTTTTTGCTAGTTAGCTTTTCTATTCTTTTTCCTCTGAATCCTGACCCCTTGTGTCCCATTGTGCCTTATGAAATACCTTGCCAACATTTCATGGAAACATCTATCAAGTGGCTATCTGTGGCAGAACCTTCTAGGTCTTGGGAATGGCTGACTGCTTTCAGAAGGCTTTGGAAGGCAAGGCTGTCTGGTATTGGGGGAAGTTTTGGAGAGTAGAGGAGCCTTGGTGAGAAGTGTTTTCATTTTCAAGTTGCTTTTGCAACAGGCCCATCAGGTTGCCAAGAGTCTGAAAAAGTAAAATAAAAAGGCAGGTTTGGTGGCACATCACTGTGACCCCAACAGACACTTACTCAAGAGGTAGAAGAATAGGGATTAAGAGTTCAAGGTTAGGATAAGCTACATAGTGAATCTGAGGCTGGCCTGTCTGAAAAAAACATAAACAAATGCAATGAAGACGGCGGGCTCACCTGGAACAGCAGGGTTGTGATCCAACTAGCAGATTGTTCCAGTGGGTTCAGCGCTTGCTTGTGGAAGTGTTGGGGGTTGAGGAGCTGCGATGAACATGGCAAGGGGGGTGGAGGGTGAAGGGATATGTTTGGATGAACAGCAACCTGGTGTGGTATGTGAACGCCTGAAGGAGGAGGCTGGCTCCCTCTCCTTATATTTAACTTCCAGCACTCTTTGTCATCATCTACAGGTAGCACAGTGAAAACACTGCTTTGATGCTCCAAGTGCCTAAGAGCTTTCATCACAGTGATGCTGAAGCCTGGGAAGAAGGCAGAAGCTTCAGAAGACAAGGAAGGCATTTGGTCAAAGTCAGAGACCAAAGAGAAACCAGAAAAAGGCTGCAGGAGTGGGCCTTGTCCTGTACAAGGCCACTCCAGTCAGAAAACCTCACTGAGCAGCCAATCTGACACGCGAGATATGCTCCTAGAAGGTAGATAGGTTTCGAGCCTGGGTCAAGAAGAAAAGTTTAGATTGGGGGAAGGAAGAAGCAGCATATCTTGTACCTCCATGAGACTCAGTGCTGTGAGAACAAACTCACTCCGTTCGAGAAGCCATGGTGGTGTGGCTCTGTTTTCCTGCCAGCGCCCACTCACAGCCTCTAATGACATTAGTAAGGAAGAGCATGATCAAGAAGGCGTGGGATTGTGACTGAGTTTGACTTCTTTGTCCTGGTAACTGACATTGTCCCCGGTGCAGACAGGGGTCTGATAAGACTGGACTACTGCTGCCAGTGTTGGCATGAAGCCTTTCCCAAGTTTTTGAAAGACTCGACTTCCTGTAAGCCGCATGTGGTATGTGGGGATCTCATTATGGCTCATGAAGAAATTGACATTTGTAACCCCAAAGGAAACAAAAGAATAAGACTTTGGGGAACTGTTTCAGAATTTGCCACTGGCTGGCAAAACTTCCGGCATCTCTACTCCGATACCACCTATGCTTATACTTTTTGTACATACATGATGAATGTTTGTCCAAGAATATTGATTGGTTATAATTTTTGGTTATCACACTATCTTTTGCCTGAATTGTGTGACAAGATCTGTTCCAAAGCTTTGGCAGTAACCACTGTCCCATCACCCTTTACCTGGCACTGGGACCCCCTTCTGAAGTACCTTTATGCCAGGGGAAAGTCTGGTGTCTTCTTATCTCATCTTTAGGTATCTTTTAGGCTACAAACTTTTTAAAAATTATTTTTATTGAGCTTTACATTTTTGTTTACTTCCCTCTATTCCTCCCCTCTCCCTTTCTACCATCTATTGTGATCCCCATACTCCCAATTTACTCAGAAGATCTTGTCTTTTTCTTCTTTCCATGTAGATCCATGTATGTCTCTCTTAGGGTTCTTTTTGTTGCCTAGGTTCTCTGGGAATGTAGACATTGGTTTTTCTTTGCTTTATGTCTAAAAGCCACGTATGAGTGAGTACATGTGATATTTGTCTTTCTGGATTTGAGTTACCTCACTCAATATGTTGTTTTCTAGATCCATCCATCTGCCTGCAAATTTCAAGATGTCACTATTTTTTTTATTGCTGAGTAGTACTCCATTGTGTAAATGTATCACATCTTCTTTATTCATTCTTCATTTAAGGGACTTCTAGGTGGTTTCCAGGTTCTGGCTATTATGAATAATGCTGCTATGAACATAGTTGAGCACATGTCCTTGTGGTATGATTGAGCATCCTTTGGGTATATACCCAAAAGAGATATTGCTGGGTCTTGAGGTAGGTTGTTTCTTAATTTTCTGAGAAATCACCATATTGATATCCAAAGGGGCTGTACCAATTTGCACCACCAGCAATGGAGGAGTGTTTCTCTTACTCCACATCCTCTCCAGCACAAGTTGTCATCAGTGTTTTTGATCTTGGCCATTCTGACAAGTATAAGATGGTATCTCAAAGTTGTTTTGATTTGCTACAGCAATCTGCTCACAAACCCCATAAGAGACAGAGGTCACATTAGCAGCACAGCCCAGAAAGCTGCCACTTTTTTCTGCTGCATCTGCTGAGTCAGGAGTAACTCTCCGTGGCACACCACCAGCAATCAGCAAAAAGCTGTATTAAATTCTCTCTCTCTCTCTCTCTTTTTCTTTTAGAATTTCTTTTTCAAGCCCTCTCAGGTTTTACGTGGAGTTAGTTGACTACTTTGGAGCTCCAACTGTTGTAAGGAGCAGGCCTGCTTGTTCATCCTGGCCCTCTGGCTACCTTAGCCCCCGAAACGACCACACAGAAATTATTTTAATTAAAACACTGCTTGCCCATTAGCTCTAACTTCTTATTGGCTAACTCTTATATATTAGTTTAACCCATTTCCATTAATCTGTGCATCACCGTGTGGCAGTGGTTTACCAGGGATTCTAACTGGTATCTGTCTCAGGCAGAGGATCCATGGCTTCTTCCTCACTCTGCTTTCTTCCTCCCAGCATTCAGTTCTGTCTTCTCTACATACCTAAGTTCTGTCCTATCAACTAGGCCAAGGCAGTTTCTTTATTCATTAATCAATGAAAGCAACACACAAAGAGAAGGACCTCCCACACCAGCTAACCGCTGAAGGGGTTTCTTTATTTATTTACTTCCATAGGCCAGGCTGACCTGTCTAGCCAAGGCTAGTTGGCCTTGGTCTCTCCATCTTCTTGCTTGCAGTTCCCAAGTGCTGAGGTTACAGGTGTGGCTCATAAACTCTTTTTCCTCTTTTTAAAACATCACTGTTTTCCTGACAAAGTCATCTTTTTTATCTTTTTTTTAATTGTAGTTTTGTTCTCTATGTCTTGCATGCTGGGATTAAAGGAATGCGTGTATCATGCCCAGGTTTGTGGTCCTTAGACCTTGAATCTGGGCTTTGTGCAAACAAGGCAAGCACTGACTGAGCCACATTCATAGCTCTAAGACACTTTTAATCTCAGCCTTATGGAGGTAGAGGAAGAAAGATCTTTGCAATTGTGAAGTTAACCTGGTCTATATATCAAGTTCTAGGTCAACCATACCCACATAGTGAGACCCAGTCTCAGAAGACGAAACCCAAACAACCACCACAATGAAAGGAAGCAACATCATTCATGCCAAAGCTGAGTTGCTGGCAAATAGGTACAAGTGGTCTCTAACCTGAAAGCATGACTTTTGATGCTTAAGGAATGGGGGCACTAAAACCTGGACAAATAGGAGACAGCCAAAATTCCTCTCTGACAGATGAAGATGAAGAGGAGGGAGACAAGTGAATGATCTGCCTGGAACTGTAGCTGATGAAAATCCACAGGAACAGATCCTCTGGTGGGTTTCGGAGTTTACACTCATGCTGCCCAGATGATCCAGGATAGATCATCTTAGCTTGTTAGTGCAAAAAAGGGCCTTGGTGACAATCGTATGCTGAGGGAGTCCAGTAGGAGCAAATGCTGGAGAGATACCATGGATTCAGGCTACACAAACTTTACACATGGAATATGAGCTCACAACCCCAAATAGACAGACAGACAGACACACACACATCTGCCCACACAATGATGGTGAGGGATGTTATTATGGCAGCAGAAATGTGAAGATTCCATGACTTGAGATGCTGAGGTGACTGGACCTGGCTGCAGCTGGACCAGCTGGTTTTATTGGTACAAAGATAAAGCCTGTTTAAGGGTGGTGAGGGGTTTAAGACTAGCAAGAGTTGCAGGTTCCCTTCAGTCATTAGTGACAGTTAAAACTGCAACATCCCTGATGTTGAGGCACCTGGTGAAGGACTTTATGTCAGCATCAAGGGTTGTCTCACAGACTGTGTTGAGAGCAGGCCTTCCGGAATGTCTGGCAAGGGATAGCATATGTAAGACAGGAGACAGAAAGATGAGATGTGGTATCTGCTGAGATGCCCGGGAATTGCGGAGGATATATAGGCAAAAGGATAGCTTACCATGGAGCCCTAGCTGGAGGAAAATGTGGGAATCTTTTTATTTCAGCCACAGTGTGTGCACTGTATCCTGCAGGACAGGAAAACCCTCTATGGGGTCTTAGAGTAGCCAGTATGGCAGAACTATTTGCTTAATACAGTTATGCATTTTGCCTACTTGCATGTCTGTGCAACACATGTGTGCCTGATGCCCAATGAGACCAGAAGAGGGCTTCAGATCCTCTGGTGCTGGAGTCACAGTCTGCTGGAAATTGCTGTGTATCAAAGGTTGGTCCTCCGAAAGAGCAGGGTTTGGCTACTGTCCTGGTGATGTGAAGTGGCTCTTCATAATCTCTTCAGCTGACTGCCAGTGCTCTGAGCCACTGAGCCACCTCTCCAGCCTCATCACTTACATTTTGAGAGTGGTTTTGGGAGCCAAATCCACATGGTGGCACATACCTGTAATCCTGGTACTTGAGAAATAGAGAGGTAGAAGGATCAGGAACTCAAGACATTCTCAGCTACATAATGAGTCTGAGGCTTGCTGATAGCAGATCTCCAAGAATAACAGCATACACACAGATACACACTCACATACACACCCACACAGTAACAACAACAAACAAAACCCCAAGAGTTTTGATTGAGAAAAAGGCACCAGTCTTCATATGCTCCCCATTCCCGTTCCACACAACCCTCATCTCTACCATACTGATCTATTTGTCACAGCTGATGTGTTTGAGGTTATTCATTATTTGTTTACTTTTATGATGAGGCTCATGGGTCCCAGGCTAGTCTGAAACTCACTTCAGAGATGATCTCAAGCTTCTATTCCTCCTGCCTCTACCTCCCAAATGCTAGATTACAGCTGTGCACCAACAGACACACTGCTGGGAATTGGGTTTTAATTTCTTCTTTTCTTTTCTCTTCTTAAAAAAAAAATTATTTATGTATACAATGTTCTGCCTGCATATATGCCTGCATGCCAGAAGAGGGCACCAGATCTCATGATAAATGATTGTGAGCCACCATGTGGTTGCTGGGAATTGAATTTAGGACCTCTGGAAGAACAACCAGTGCTCTGAGCCATCTCTCCAGTCCCTCTATTCCTTCTTTTGAGATGTGGCTTCTCTGTGTAACCCTGGCTGACCTGGAATTCACTCTGTAGACCAGGCTGGCCTGCCTCTGCCTCCTGAGCATGGAGAGGCACACACAAGTGTGCCAAGCCTGGATAGTTTTTGTTTTGTTTTGAAATGCTGAAGATCAGACTGGGAATCTTGTACACATTAGGCAGCCTATAACTGGTAGCCAAGATTTCTAATTTTTATATTATTTTTGTTTCATGCTAAAGGTTAAGCCCAGGGCTTTGTGCCTGCTAGACAAAAACCCTACCACTGAGCCATATATAGACCTAGGTCTAATCAAGTCCTAAAGTTTCTTTTGGCCTGGCACGGTGGTAGTAAGTGCCTGTAATTCCAGCACTCATTCTCATATACTCAAGAGTTTCAGGCTAGTCTGGGCTGTCTGAGACACTGTCTCAGACATAAACAAAGCACAGTGGTGCCGCCTTTAGTCCTAGCACTCGGAGGGCAGAGAGGCAGAAGGAGTTTGAGGCCAGCTTAGTCTATAGAGGAAGTCCGGGGACAGCCAGGGCTACACAGAGAAACCCTGTCCGGGGCAGGGGGGGAGGAGGGGACATTTTATTTATTTATTTATTTATTTATTTATTTATTTATTTATTTATTTAGTGTGTGTGTGTGTGTGTGTATGTGGTGTACACGTATGAATACACATGAGGTTTCTTGCTTGCGAGAGGGTCTCTTCCTGAGCCTGAAGTCTGCTGGTGGGTTAACTTTTGGGATCTGTCTTTGGTTCCCCAGTGCTGGAGTTACAGGCATACATGAAGCCATGCCCAGATTTTTAGGTGGACTTGGGAGATTCAATTTCAGGTCCTTATGCTTGCAAAGCAAGGGTGCCTATCTCGTGAACCATCTCCCCAGGCCCCACCATTTTATTTTAAAATCAAAGGTATACAAACATCCTGAGGCAAAAATATCCCATGTGAGAGGGAGCTGGGACAGTCCAGACGCCCCTGTACAGAACCACCTGCTTAAAGGGACGTGCGGAGCCCTGCTCAGCCCCAGGGTCACTTTGAAGAAGGCATCTTGTGTTTCCCAGAGGCACACAACCAACGCAAAGTATAGAGGTGAGTTTCAGGCTTCTGAAGACCTGCAGCGGCCGCAGGGCAGACTGACCATTGCACAAAAGTGCAGAGATTTGCGTTAGAAATCACAGGTGAAAAGTACTGCTATTCTCTGGCGGAACCGTCTTTTCTCCCTGGACACGGCTTTTATCTCTATGCCTCAGTCAGGGAAGGGCAAAGAGTTTCAATCTGTGCAGAAGGAAAATGAGGGCGGATTTGCACGCGGTCCAGGTCCAGAAGTGCTCCAAATTTGCTTTGTTTAGGTCCTTGGCACGGGTGGTGAAATGAACAGCGAGTGTGGGGGAAGTGGGCCCCCAGAGCTGCGCCGAAACTGCTAGAAGATGCAAATTGATAAATAAACTTTAAAACAATGAGGTAATCCTTTCACAAAGGACAAATTGCTAATCTAACCTCAACGCCAGGAAGACCGCCTCCGGGGAACAAAGGCAGCTTTCATTGCCTCCGTTTTATTTGTAAACTGGCAGCAGCCAGTCAGTTAAATGGATTTAGTCTCACCTGCCTCCAAGGGGGAAAGCCGGTGGCAGGTAATCCTCTCTTGCTTCAAACGTCTCAGGAAATCGGTCACCTGATCTGACCAGGAAAAGGCCTTGGAAACTGGGCCAGATTTTAGCCACTTTAGGGAAACAGCCAACCTGTTCACCAACAATAGGTCCAGTGTGTGAGGGAGGGGCTGGGAGGGGCAAGCCGTCCTGGCTTAGACTAAAGACAGGTCTTGGGTTTTGGGCTTCAGGATTTGAAAGGGCCTTCTCTTGGGAAAAGGGGTTGTAAGCAACTCCTCTAGTGACTCCCCAAGGACAAGGTGTCTGTCACCCTGGTTCCTTGCTGTGGGGACTCTAGGGCTTCCCTGTCTTCTCACCTCCTCACCAGGGCTCTCACTCCTGTCAAGGTATGAGAGGAAAGGACACAGAGACTGGCAAGGAGGTGACACTCACACAGTGGGCCTTGTCAAAAAGTTAATCACCTCAGCCACCAGGTAAGTCCCAGGCTCTGTGACCTTTGGCCTCCTTTACTCTGTGACTGCCACCCATCACCCTACTTCCTCCAAGTGGAAAATCAAGGTGTTCTGGTGGGGTGAAGGGCAAGGCAGCTCCACAAGGGTTGTCCAGGGCTGTATTTCTGTGTAGTAACCAACCCTCTTCAGTGGAACCCTGCTGGGGTTCAAATGCAGTCACAGTTTGGGTCTCTGGAAGGTGTAAGAACCCAAAGTGGGGCCCAAAGAGGTGGCGTAGCTGGCAAAGGTGCTTGCTGCTGACCTGGGTTCAAGTCTCTGGGACCCACATAGTGGAAGAAGAGAATTGATTCCTGAAAGTTGTTGCTTGTCCTCTCTTCCCTGCGCGCGCGCGC
>JAQHUG010000254.1:1487197-1501760 GCA_028555095.1 Dicrostonyx torquatus | reverse complement strand
GTTCTCTGTAGCAAACACACATGCTCATGACCGTACTGCACCAGACAAAGCATGTTCTCTGTAGCAAATGCACACATGCTCATGACCGTACTGCACCAGACAAAGCATGTTCTCTGTAGCAAATGCACACATGCTCATGACTGTACTGCACCAGACAAAGCATGTTCTCTGTAGCAAATGCACACATGCTCATGACCGTACTGCACTAGACAAAGCATGTTCTCTGTAGCAAACACACATGCTCATGACCGCACTGCACCAGATAAAGCATGTTCTCTGTAGCAAACATACATGCTCATGACCGTACTGCACTAGACAAAGCATTTTGTTTTATGGTTTCCTTTTCAAATGTGGAAAGTATCAAGACTGCCTCATTAAAATGAACTTCATTCTCCCTTCTCTGGATAGGAGCGGAGTCAGCACATATAGACTGAAACTCCCCTGGCCTGCTGGACAGGCTGCTGGACAGGGACAGGCTAGGCACAGGGTCCTCAGAATTGGCATGAGAAAGACCTATAAGGTCAAAAGAAGAAGCAAATTAATACAACTGAGCAGTTTTTGCTTTGTTTTGACGGTCTCATGTAGCCCAAAATGGCCTCAAACTTGGAACATAGCTGAGGATGACCTTGAGCTCCTGATCCCCCCTGCCTCCACCTCCCAAGGTTAAGGATGCAGGCACGTGCTGCTATGCCCACTATGACAGATCCTCTAGGGAAAGGAAAGTTGCCATTCATTCACATTTGGGTGGATGACTCTTCATGGGCAGTCCTGGGTGCAGAAACAGTCAGGGTGGTTCAACTGCCACAAAGATTGGTTTTGGAGCAGAGTGGGTAACAAGCACTCTCAGGAGTTTCCTCATTTTGAATTTAAATATATTTTCTTTAAGCCCCCAATCTTTAGTTTCCTGTGTATGAAGAGGAAAATTTGCACCTGTGTTTGTTATTTTTCCCTCATGACTCAGAAACCTCTAGAAAGTCAGTGTTTCCCAATGGCTGGGGCCAGAGTTCTCCCTCTGGCAGCCAAATCACTTGGGTAGAAATCTGGACTTGTTGTTGTCTCATCAGAAGCAACGCCACACAGATCTGGGAGCTGAAAGTTGCTGGCATTGTCTATGGGAAGCTCAGGGAAGTACCTGGCACAGGTCCCAGGATAGGGGACAGGAGTGGGGAAGACGGGGGCAGAGCTGGGCCACCTCCAGCCTGCAGCCCCATTGGGCTCTTGGTGCCTGACACGACTAAGCAGGAGAGCTGTTTGTTGGACTCCTGCCATCCAAGCCAACCTTGTCTGAAGACTGAATCCCCATGGTCCTGATTCCTGGCCCTTGAAAATGAATTCATTCAAAAATGTTCCCTGAGCAACCAATGTGGTGGCTGAAGCATGAAAGCTGCTGTGAGTTCTAGCTTGGGAGTCACAGCTGGTTCAGGCTGGAGCTACAGCAAGGCCTTCAGAATGAGTGAACAAATGGAGGTAAAAATCAAAATAAAGGTGATTGGTATTATTTCCTGAAAGAGAAATTTATAGACCTTATGGCTGAGCAAGTCAACCCAGAGAGGCCGATCCATAAATATGGACAAGAAGATATCCACACAGACTTACAAGGCTTCCTGGCATTTCCAGTGGCACCTGCTTTTATGTATTGGTGGCAGGTCTACAAACAGGTGTAATCATTTTGTAAGCAATTTGGTAGTAAGTGTACTTTTAGAATGGGCTGAACTTTCTTCCCGTGTCTCTTCCCATAGATTTATTCTACTCCCTTTGATGGCGGCACAGAGGTATCTGTGCCATTATTTATTTGACAACTCTTTTAGTGGTGAACATTTAGCTTGCTTTGTGTTTTTCTTTTATAAAAAAAGTTGTTAGCCAAGCGGTGGTGGCGCACGCCTTTAATCCCAGCACTCGGGAGGCAGAGGCAGGCGGATCTCTGTGAGTTTGAGACCAGCCTGGTCTACAAGAGCTAGTTCCAGGACAGGCTCCAAAGCCACAGAGAAACCCTGTTTCGAAAAAACCAAAAAACAAACAAAAAAAGTTGTTATAGTATATTAAAATGCTCCCAGGAATATTTTCTATGGGAAAAAGTATACTTGTATAGTACACTTTGGAAAGATTGTTAAGTCACAAGAACCACATATTTTCAGTCAAACATGGTTGGTTCACACCTCCAATCCTAGTATTCAGAAGATGGAAGAGATGATTGTAAGTTCAAGACCAGCCTATGACATATAATACCGTGACATGGATTAAAAAAAAAAGTGATATATTTACACAATGGAGTACTACACAGCCGTAAAAAATAATAACATCTTGAAATTTGCAGGCAAATGGATGAAACTAGAAAAAAAACCCATATTGAGTAAGGTAACCCAGACCCAGAAAGACAAGTATAATATGTACTCACTCATAAGTGACTTTTAGATAGAAAGCAAAGAAAAGTCAACCTATACACCCAGACCTTATCCCAGAGAAACTAAGTAATGAGGCCCTAAGAGAAATATACATGAATCTATATAGGAAGGAGAAAAAGACAAGATAGATCTCCTGAACAAATTGGGAGTTTGAGAGTCACAAGAGAGGGGAGAAGGGGAGAAGGGAGGAAGGGACAGGAGTGGGAAAAATGTATAGCTCAATAAAAACAATAAAAAATAAAACCCTGACTCAGAACAGAAAGATAAACCAGAAATGTACTTATAACTTGGAAGTTGCTGCCGGATTGCCTAAAAATGCCGTTTGTAAGCACTCATCACTATTTCAGTGTGTCCCATAGGCAATATCAGGAAACCACCTTTATGTTCTTCTGCTTTCCCCAGGTTGTTTGAGCATGGGGAATGGCTCCTGAACCAAGGACCAGCAGAGAGGCAATAGTCACCTCCTGACCTTTGACCTTTCTTCTTGAGTTCTATTCACTGAGGGGTAGTGGTCGGGTGCTTTGGCTTAGGCACTGCCTGTCCCAGAATGCCACTATTGCTGGGACACACATGAGACACTTCCTACCCACCCTCAGGGATATGACCTGGGGTTTAGGAAAATGATACAAACTGCTGTAAGAAAGTATGACTCTGAACAACACACTGGTTCCATAACAAATAATGTCAGTGTCTGTCAACGAGAGCCTTGCCATCACTCATTCAGAACAAAGACATTTCTCTTTTTGGATTCGTATTTCCCAAAGTTTGGCACCCAGCTATTGTTGTACTCACATGCATGTGTTCAGCCAGACAGCAGGCCAAGAAGGGAAGGCCCTACTTCCCTGTCTTTGGGCAAGGACACCAAGGTGCATTGATATGCTCAGTCCAGGTAGGCCTGTACCTGGGGTAATGCTGAATGAGATGTGGAGTCCAAGAGGGCTCAATAGGAAAAGATGCTGGAGGCCAATCAGGAGTCAGATCTCTGGAAAACACATGGTCGAGGGAGAAAACTGACCTTTGATCTCCTCACACAGTGACAAGGCACGGATGCCCCACCCTGAAAATAAATAAATATAATTAAAAAGCTGCAAACAAAAGGAGACATGGCATTTGTTCAGTAAGGGAGCACTGATCCATAACCCTATCATGATGATCTGAGTGACTCTGAAAGCCAAGGTGATTTGAACTTCATGAGGAATCATTGCACAACTGTGGCCAGAGGCCAGGTCAGAGGACTGCTAGAAGCCTAAGGCCAGCCTGAGCCACAGGAGGCTGTCTCAACAAAACAAAAGTCAAAGGAAAAAAATGATGAGGTGGTTTGTGTTTTTAAGCACTACCAAACAAAAAGATATTGAACCAAGTTGCTTTGTTGCAGGGAACTCTCTCTTGATTCCTGTCCTGCCATGATGTTCCACACTGTGTGTGAGGGATGTTTAGAGCTCTCCAGAACTGCTCTTCCTAGGACCTACCTGTCATGTGCAGCAGTTCACTTTCCCAGCTCAGAAGATGAAGATCTAATACTTTTATGGCTATTGAGAAGATTAAAGAGAATCTGGTTATAAAAAGACAAAAACCAGACTGAAGAGATAGATGGCTCAGCAGTTAGAACACCTGCTGCTCTTGCAAAGAAACAGGATTTGGTTCCCAGCACCCACATGATGGCTCAAAGTCACTTGTGACTCCAACTCCAGGGTACCCAATTCCCCCTTCTGTCCATCATTGGTACTGCATGAACACACACACACACACACACACACACACATACACACACACACACACAGTCATTGAGAAAGAGAGAGAGAAATAACCAGAGTCAAACTTGTAACTTCTTAGTAGAGACTGAATGAAAAGAGCATCAGGTCTCTCCTAACTTTTGCCTTTTGTGTTCTAATTTTCTGTAAGCCTATTTTATAACCTAGGCAATTGACAGAAAGAATCTCATCTTGGTATTGTTTCAGAAGCAATTCATAATCCCCATTTAGGCAAAAGTTTCTTTACTTCTTCAAACATTCTTTCTAAAGAATCTACATTTGAATCAGATAGCAAAACGCCATCCGTGTAATGATTAATTATAGACTTAGGAAATTGCTTAAGTATCATTTCCAATGACTGACTTACAAAGTATTGGCACGCGGTGAGGCTATTGAGCATTCCCTGTGAGAGGATAGTCCATTGGTATCTCCTAATAGGCTGAGAATTATTATAAGTAGGCATTGTGAAGGCAAATTTTTCTCTGTCCTTTTCTTGTAAGGGTATAGTGAAGAAACAGTCCTTTAAATCAATAAGTGTAAGAGGCCATTCTTTAGGCAATAAGGAAGGCAAAGGAATTTCAGACTGTAGAGGGCCCATTTGTTGGATAACCTTGTTGACAGCTCTTAGATATGTTACTATTCTCCATTTACCAGATTTTTTTTAAACAACAAATATAGGAGAATTACAGGGATGGTTGATTCTTTAATATGGTGAGCATCTAGTTGTTCTTGTACCAGCTGTTCTAAAGCCTGCAGCTTCTCTTCTGTTAAAGACCATTGTTTAACCCATATTGGGTTCTCAGTTAACCATTTTAAAGGTAGGGCCATTGGCACCTTTGAAAGTTTGCTGGTTATTTTGTGTTCTTGGTGACCTTAGTTTATAGTACTTTATGATATCCTTCCCAGAAACAGGAGTTTCTGGGACTGCAGAAATGTTAATCTGGGTATTCCATTGCTGCAGCAGGTAATGACTCCATAAATTCACTGTGTTATTAGCCACATATAGCCTCAGGCTTCCTCTTTGTTCTTCTGGCTCTATGCATTCAAGACATCTCATGCATTGTTTCACTTGAGATATGGTTCCAGTTTCTAGGAATTAAACATCTGTGTCTTGAAGAGGCCAATTTTGATGCCAAGATTCTGGAATAATGATGGTCACATCCACACCTGTATCCAGTAATTTCTTAATTACAGTGTTATTTATACACACTCTTAGCTTTGGTCTTTGATCATTTATAAAAGTCTGCCAAAATATGCGCTTCCTATTTCCTATTGGAATTTTTAATTCTTCCTCCATGTCTAATCTATCATCCAGAACAGTATGGTTTTTTACAGCAGGCAATATATATTTTTTTAAATTTTTCTGGTGAGACAAGTCCTCCACAGTGACTGGGAATGACTGAACCACATTTGACTTGGGGGCCTGCAAGAGGCCCCCCCAAGGATTTCCTGATGGTATCAGGTTGCCTTGTCTGTCTTTTGTTGATCTATATTCATTGGTCCAATGTCAGCCTTTGCCAAATCTTCTACATAATCCAGAAGATTGAGACCTTCTACTTTTGCCTTTCCCAGAGGTGATATTATGTCTAGAAATTCCTTGTCTACAGTCTCTTCTCAGATGTCCTATTCTACCACAATTAAAACATTTGGCATTTTGATGTCTCCTCATACCTTTAAAAATTGCTTCTACTTTCCAAGCCTCAGTATTATAGTCAAATGTCTCAATGTCATTGTATGCAAGATCCATTCATTCTTTGGGCTGATTTAGCCTTAAAAGGCCCAAGTATCTTTTTGCATTTTAAGCTGGCATTTTCAAAACCAGAGATTCAATAAGTACTCATGTAGCTTTTGGGTTTGTTACTCCTATTTGTACAGCCTTAGTTAATTTTTGTAAAAAGTCATTAAAGGGTTCTCTTTGGCCCTGTTTTACCCTAATATATAATTCAATTCTTTTCCTAGTTCTTGAATTCTGTCCCAATCATTTAAGGCTGCTGTGTGGCATAGGGACAAAATGTGTTCATCATAAAGAACTTGATCCTGTGGGTCAGCATAAGTGCCCTCGCCAAAAATTGATCTTGGAAAGCCTCAAATCCCTTTGCTTTTCCCTGCTGTTCTAAAATTTTTTGCCTCTTCTCACCAATAACATTTCCAGAGTAGTTGAGACCCGTCTTTGAGGACTGCTGAAACTAATTAATGCCAATCATGTGGGGGTAACCTTATTGCTGGAAGCCCATGTCTTTACCATCTCCCTAACAAATGGGGACCTTGGGAGATGGTTGAAGGGGAGGGGAGAGGCAGGGAGGGAAGCAGAGAAAAATGTAGAGCTCAATGAAAATCAATAAAATAAAAAAGACAAAAAAAGATACTACCACTCACTTACTTTCTTTTATATCATTTCCATTTACATTTTTTGGATTCTTTGGGGCATTTAGAATTTGATGCTTTTTCAAAGGTGATTACAGGGTAGGAAGCTAAAACCCTGGGTAAGTCATCTCTGACTCTGACATGTACTGGTGCTGTTAAATCCTGTCCTTGTACTTTTTATCCTTGCTCATCAGCTCTGATAATGTCCTTATTCATTTCAAATCTTTTTACTACTGTCTTTTGTAAAGCCTGAGTCTCTTGGCCTATACATATTTCTAGTGATCTCATTGATGCACCTAGCCTCTGGTCCTCATTCTACACATGTGATTCCAAAGTATGAAGTTTTCCCCTTAAAGATAACAACTTATCCTTGGACGTTATTTGGATAGCATACAGATTGCCTTTCCAGAGAGATACTTTAACTGCTAACCTATCATAACTTTTTAAACAGATTTTGATTGTCAAATTCAACAGTATGAATTCTTTCAGATAATTTCTCAGTACCCTTTGACATGGATTGAATTTTGTCTGTCAAATTTATGTTATCCTTTTCAATGGTATTAATTTTTTCAGCTAATTTTTGATCCTGTCAGCTAGCTGTTCATTATTAGTCTGTAAAGACTGTATCATTTCTAAAAGTGTCTCATTCTTGGCTCTGTTATCAAACCATTTTCTTAAGGATACAATATAAAAAATAAAGCTAAGTCCCAATATTCAATAAATGGATTTATCAGAAAAATAATATATGCCTTGCAGAATACCACCCATAGTATAAACAAAAAGTTTATTAAATTCCTGGATGTTAATATTGTCTGCTATCGTATAACTTTCAAATTTATTAATTTACTTACCTCTGTTAGATTTTAATAAATTGTTGTAGTTGTAATGATCTTTATTGGCCAGCAGGTGTCACAGCTGCTGCCGCGTGGCAGAGACACGACCAACAATCCTGTGAATGGTTCCATACTTCTTTGGTTCTTGCCTCATTAAATACTGAGAAATATACTTTGCTTGACAAATTTAGAGCAATTAAATCAATTATGAACATAGAAAGAGATTTTTGATGGCCAGAATATCAAGGAGCCCAGAGCTTGCAAGCAGGAAATACAAACGTGAAGCTGTGCAAGTCATTTGGCAGGGAAAGTGTCGGGGAGGTGGGAGTAGTGTGTGCAAGATGGGGAAATTGCCATGTCACATGGTAGCAAAAAAACGCTTAGTAGGTGAAATCAAGCCAGGTGGGTGGGAGTGGGAGACCTTGTGGGCCGTGGACCTTTTGGGCCTATTGGGCCTATCCCATTAGGTGTGGAGTTGGAATTTTTCAGATGAAGATGGATGCTGTAACATAATCCCATACTAGCTCAGAATTGAGTATAACGAAGGGTTATTTATTTAGGGGTAGACTCACAGATCACTGTCCTCTGTACAAACAGGGAACAGGATCCACCAGGAGAGATAGTGTGCATAAGCTTTAAGGCTATATTTATAGTAGAAGAGACCACTCCCAAGTGGACTGGTATCTTAAAGGCTATGGCCTGAAGGTGTTCCCATAGTGCTCAGGTTGTAGCACACACCTATGCTAGCTGCTCAATTTTATCCTTTTACATAAACTGTTACCCTACTCCTAGCTCAGGTCCTAATTTGGGAACTCTTTGGCTCTCACCTCCTTTCTTTGCATCCCCAAAGTCTATGGTCAATGTAGGTATTTCATACATCCTTCCTAAAGGGTTATAATCCATTTTTTGGGTCCTCAAAACCTTGGGGGCACCACTCAATAGCTGTTATCTGAAGGAAAGAGGGACAGAATTGTATGCATGCTAATTCTTTTGATGACAAGGGCAGTAAGGAACAAAGTTCCTTCTTTTTATTGTTGTTATTTAATTGTTAGATAGTGACAGGAAGAACAAGCTCCCCTCCCTCCTCAGACAGCCTCTCAAGGTCATTTCCCTAATCTGGGCCAGGTCACAAAGGAGTCCTGACCCAAAAGCACAGTTTTTATTAAACAAAGACCTGGGAGAAATCTGAAGTGTAAGCATGAGCACCCAGGCCCATGACTTTTTTTTTTTTTTGCTCTAATACCTTAAGCTTTCTTTTTGCTATTTAAATTTTAAAAATTATAATTTTTTTCAAGTTTTTTGAAATTATAATGTAGTGGCACCATTTTTTCCCTTTCCTTTCTTTTCTCCAAACCTTCCATGCAACCTCAACCTTTTGCTCTCTCCCAATTCATGGCCTCTTTTTCTTTGTTGTTTCACATAAACTTCGGAGAGATGGAAAGAGAAATTGCCCATCCTGTAGTGCTATGAGGGCTCTGAGGTGTCTGAGTTCCTCTGGGAAGTATGGTGTCTGTTAGCAGAGCAGGGAGAGAGATGGCTGACTAGGTCCCAGCCAGCCTGTAGAAGCAATCTTTCTGGGAGATGTTGGGGTGGAGCATACAAGCACTGGAGAAGCCTCTTTAGGGGAGCAGTTTGATGGTGTTGGGAACCAGTCCTATTCTTGGGTCTTTTGGTGTTCCATTTTAGCTCAAATTTCCATAGCGTTCTCATCCTCCCCACTTTCTGCCTCTGAGAATGGAGTGGAATTGAGCGGGGGCAGGGATACTAAGACCCTAGCTTATCCTTGCCAGAGTTCACTTTTAAGCTTTTGTCAAAGCTGTGTGAGTTTGGCTGGCCTCACCCTAGTGCATCCTGTCCCCGTAACTTCAAGGCACCACAGAGTGGCTGTGTTTGATGTGTCTTAACTTTAACACAAAGCACACCAGGGCTAATGGTCATGAACTGTCATGGCAGCCACTCCGCAAAGGTGACATTGATGGATGGACCTGCAGCTTGTAAGGAGGGAGTGGGTACATCAGCAGAAGGTTTATTTAAGTCAAAGCTGATAACGGGGGGGGGGGCCTTGGGAACCTTAATAGGATAGAGGAGAGCCTCTCTCATGCCTGGTTCGCCAAGGCCCTCTACAGGAGCGCCTCTCCTGCCTCCTCCCGTCTGCCAAATAAAAGCCGTGATTCAGAGCCACATCAAATCTGTTTGGAAGCAGAAAAGGGCCTATACTCATAACCAACTGTCATCTTCTTAATTTGGCCTGGTTTATAAGTTCATGTTTGTCTTCTGCAGCCACTTGAAAATAAGCATCTTTAAAGCAATTTCATAGGGTTGGGCCTGGAGAACAAACTCAAGTCCTGGAGCTCTGATCTCGTTAGAATTGCCTCTGAGACAGACTGGAAGTACAAGTCCTTGTCTCTCTGCTCTAGGCTCTTTTCATTTAGCGGACTCTCAGAAGTCCCACCCATGTGTCCCCATAACAACTATACCTAAGTCATGGGACTTCCAATGTTCTAATCACAGGAAAATTACAGATATTTGAGTTGGTGGATATGCTAATGATACAGACTAAATATTGTTGGTGCCGGGGATTGAACCCATGGCTGGGATGTGCTCTGCCACTGAGCCACCCGTAGCTTCGGTAAACTCCTGGATCTTATTTCATTTTGGGAATTTGTTGGTCATTATTCCAACCAGCATGTGCCTTTCTTCCGTCAGTATACATAACACTGTTGTCATTTGCAAACTTTGCCTGTGGTGTGTTGGACAATCCACTTTGCAAAGTGACTTACCCTTTAGTTAGCGGCTAACACTTCCTTTCTGCCTCAATTGTAGTTGTGTTGTTTGCATTAAAATGAGCTCGAGAAGTGGCTTGGCAGCAGACTCCTCTTTTGTATGGAGATGGAGATGTCAAATTCAAATTGACAGGGAGCCTTTAATCTCTGAGGACGCAGGCAGAGAGGTGCTCTATGGAGTCCACTGATAATCCTGGGGGGGTGACAGCTAGTGCCTGCTGGTTGGCTCCTCACTTACTGAATTCAGCACTGATGGGCCCAGCTCGACAGCATAAACATCAGGTTTCGGTAAATAAACCCAGGCTATCATGTGGCTGTCCACCATGCACTTAGGGGGGACTGACAGCTCACTCTGAAGGACTTAGGGTCCAGGGATAAACAAACCTGTCGGTGAGAGTGACCAGAGGGTTAGGTCAGCCCAAGGGTCACTTGCAGGTCATCCTGCTGGGAGCACAGTTTCTGCTTTGTGTTTATTCTGGAGAGGAAGGCAGCAGGGCTCATAAAGAGGGTTGGATCCTGGGTGGGAAAGCCACAGTGGCCTGCTCACCAGAGCCTTTGGGGTAGGATGGACACCAACTGTGCTCTCGGCTCCAGTCAAGGGTATGGGTGCAGCTCGTCTCTTTGGAGGAGTATTTCCAATTACTTTGGAGATACAGAGTATGGGCTGTGTGGACCAAGAGCACATGTGGGCTGCAAAATCTGGGAGTGAACCTCCAAGGCTTAGAGTGACTTACTGGATGGGCAATGGGAACTTGTACTCAGCACTGGCAACGACAATGAACAGAAAGGGGAAGTTTTTCCTGTCCTTAGCTTTCTTCTTTAACCATTGGTTTCTAGAGTATTCTCTGGATTATGTTCCTTACTAACTAGGGGCTTTTGGAGAATGACACTAATGCCCTCTCTGCCTGGCCTAAGATGTGAGAGAGGTGAGTGTGGGGTTCTGTATGACACAGTAAAGCTGTCACCTCTCCAGAGAATGCCTCTCAGTCATCTCCCACTTCTTTCTCCTTTGGAAGTCTGGGGCTAGAAGATGGCCTGCCACCAAAGGCAGAGCTGTGGAGTTTGGTGACACACGCCTTTAATCCCAGCACTCAGAAGGCAGAGGCAGGTATTTCTGTGAGTTGGAGGCCAGCCTGGGCTACATTAATGAGAGCTCGCCCACCCTTCCCTCCGGAAAAGGAAGAGTCAATGGCATTTGTTGTTGTTCTTTCAAGTTTGTGAATGAAAAGAGACTTTTCATCCAATATTCAATAGCTATCTCTGAAAATACAGGGTCCAAAGGGGATAGATAGCCTCTACCCATTAACCGACCTGGGACATCCAGGAGTAGTTTAGATTACCTTTCTAAAAATATTTTTTAAAAATGTTATTTGTACGTGAGGGGATGGGTGTATGTGTGATGCATATGGATGGCCATGAGAGCCAGAAGGTGGCGTTGGTTCCCTGAAGCTGGAGTTACAAGCTGTCCAACAGGGGCGCTGGGAACCAAACTCAGGTCCTCTGGAAGAGCAGTATGTGATCTTAACTGTTAAACCATCTCTCCTGCCCCATTGTGTAGATTACTTTTAAAGTAAATCAGTTTATAAAATATAAACTACATTAATGATGCATTTAAAAATGTGTGCAAAGCTGTATATAATGAGATGGAGTTGTGGCAAATCCCTGTGGTGTCAGAGTTCAAAGGCTGAGAAGAGAGTTTGGAGTTTGTACAAGACTCTGTCTTAAAGACTGCATCTAACAACATTAGTAGAGATACACTTGAAAATATGATTAAAAGAACTGAAAGCATACCAGTGTGCATAGCCACGATGGAAACAAAGTAGGAGTCCCTATAAGAAGGGTGATAGTGACTTTCTGACCATTTACAAACTAGATATAATACATAGCCTGGGACCAGCAAGATGGGTCAGAAAAGGTGCTTGCAAAGAGACCTTGATCCCCCCAACCAATATAGAGGCAGAGGAGGAGGCTGGCGAGATGGCTTAGCAGCTAAAAGCATGGCTACTATTGCAAGGGACCCAAGTTCAGTTCCCAGCACTTACAACAGGTGGCTCACAACTGCCTGTAATTCTAGAGGGACTTGAGGCTTCTGTTTTCTTTGGGTACCTGCAGTTATGTGTATAAACACACACATATGCACATTAGAAATAAATCTTTTTTAAAAAAATGGATGTGGAATATCAACTCTACAAAGTTATCCTCTGACCTCTACATGTATAATATAGAACACAACCTCCCATCACATCGTGCACACACACAGACACACAAAGAAACACACAGACCCAGAGATATACAGATGCACATAGACACATACACAGACACAAAGACACACAGATACACATAGAGACACACACAGACACAGGCACTCACACATACAGACACACACAGAAACACAGATACACACAGGCACACATAGACACATGCACAGAGACATACACACACATAGACACACACATACAGACAGACACATAAAGACACACAGATACACATAGAGACACACACAGACACTGATACTCACACATACAAGCACACACAAAGACACACAGATTATACATAGAGACAGACACAGACACTCACACATACAGACACACACAGAGGCACATATACACAGAAACACACAGGCACACATAGACACATGAACAGAGACACACACACACATAGATACACATACACACAGACACACAGATACACACAGACACAAACACACATAGAGAAACACAGACACACATAGGCACACAGATACACAAATAAACACAAACATTTTTAAAAAGATAAGAAAAGCACAAAAGTCCAACACAAATTTGGTTATTTAAAAACTATAAAGTTGAGGGAGTAAAATGGTTAAAACCATTTTGAAAATCAAGACTAGAGTGTGAAGACTCCTTTGCCTGTGGAAACCGTAGGATGTAGGTTCATGGCAGAGAACGTCCAGGAATAGTCTCCAATGAAGCCACTGATGTTCAAAGTATGTGCAGCAGCCGTTCAGTGGAAGAGAAATCTTTTATAATGAGTGCTTAAGCAGTTATGCACCCATAGACGAACAGTCAACAAACACTCGAATTAGGCCTCTTATCTTACCTAAAAATTAACTCAAATTTTAGCATAAACTCAAAATATAAATATTTTAGGGAAAAACATAATAGAAAAACCTTTGAGACCTTGAGGTAGAGAAGGATTTCATAATTTTGATACCAAAAGCAGCGTCTATTGAGGAAAAACTCACAAGTTTGAAGGCAGACATGATGATGCATCTGTAATTCTAGCACAGGAGGAAGCTGAAAAAACAAAAAAGACCTGAGCATGGTGGTGCATGCTGAGCATGGTGGTGCATGCTGGGCACAGCGGTGCATACTGGACACGGCAGCGCATGCAAGGCATGGCGGTGCATGCTGGACATGGCAGCACATGCAAGGCACGGCGGTGCATGCTGGACATGGCATGCTAGACACGGCAGTGCATGCCAGGCACGGTGGTGCATGCTGGACACGGCAGCGCATGCCGGGCACGGTGGTGATGCTGGACACGGCAGTAAATGCCAGGCATGGCAGTGCATGCTGGACACGGGCATGCTGGACACGGCAGTGCATGCCAGACACGGTGGTGCATGCTGGACACGGCAGCGCATGCCAGGCATGGCGGTGATGCTGGACACGACAGCGCATGGCAGGCATGATGGCGATGCTGGACACAGCAGCGCATGCAAGGCACGGCGGCGGTCCATGCCTGGAGTCCTGGAACTTGGGAGGAGGTAGACTGTTTAGAAATTCAAGACCAGGTTTGGCTGCATTGAGAGTTCAAGGATAGCCTAGGCTACGTGAATCCTTATACTTTTTTTTTTTTAATGAAGCCAGCATTTTATTTTACACCTAATGGTGTAATTTGAGCACTTAGGAGGCAGAGGCAGGGATTCTCAGTAGGTTTGAGGCCAGTGTGGTTAAAGAGTGAGTTCCAGGCCAGCCAGAGCTACATAGTGAGATCCTGTCTCAAAACAAAACAAAACAAAAAACAAATAAAAAAATTGATAACTGTATTAAATTAGATAAAAATCTTTTACTTTATGAAAGACTAGTAAAGAACATAGAAAGCAAGCTGTATACTGAGATCACATATTTGCAAACTGTATGTAAAGAAGGAGTAGCATCCAGAGTATATAGAGAATCCTCAAGGGACTGGAGAGATGTCACAGGGGCTGGAGAGATGGCACACGGGCTGGAGAGATGGCAGAGGGCTGGAGAGATGGCACGGGGGCTGGACAGATGGCACAAGGGCTAGAGAGATGGCACAAGGCTTGACAGATGGCACAGGGGCTAGAGAGATGGCACAAGGCTTGACAGATGGCACAGGGGCTGGAGAGATGACACAAGGCTGGACAGATGGCACAGGGGCTGGAGAGATGGCACGGGGGCTGGATAGATGGCACGGGGGCTGGA
>JAQHUG010000254.1:1474719-1486647 GCA_028555095.1 Dicrostonyx torquatus | reverse complement strand
CTGGAGAGATGGTGCGGGGGCTGGAGAGATGGTGCGGGGGCTGGAGAGATGGTGCGGGGACTGGATAGATAGTGCGGGGGCTGGAGAGATGGTGCAGGGTCTGGAGAGATGGTGCGGGGGCTGGAGAGATGGCATGGGGGCTGAAGAGATGGCACAGTGGTTAATGGCATTAACTGTTCTTGCAGAGGACCCAGGTTTGGGTTCAGTCCCCAGAACCTTTCAGGACAGTTCACAGCCATCTTCATCTTCAGTTCCAAGGAGTCTGATGCCCTCATCTGGTCCCTGAGGGCAATAGACATGGATGTGATGCACAAACATATATGCAGGCAAATATTCATATGTGTACAATAAAAGAAATAAAACTTTTTTTAAAAGATAGGAATGAGGCCTGGTGTGATGGTATATGTCTATAATCCTAGGAAGCTGAAGCAGGACAATAGTGAATTTGAGGCTAGCCAGGGCTACAAAGCATCTTTTTAAGTCTCTGATCCATAACTTGTGAGAATGTCTATTTAAGTGTTATAGGATCCAGAGGTAGGGATATAGCTCAGTTGGCAGGATGCTTGCCTAACACGCATGAAGCCTTGGCTTAGATCTCCGACACTGCATACAAACAGGTTTGATGGCATGTGCCTGAATCCAGCACTTTGGAAGTGGAGGCAGGAAGTTCAGAAAGTCTGTCATCTTTTGCTACATTTTAAGTTCGAGGCCAGCCTGGGCTACACAAGCAATGTTACAAACAAACAATAAGCAAAAGAAAGGGAAAGAAAAGAAAAGAAACATGAAACACGAAGTGTCCAACACCCAGTCTGGGTCTCCTTCCGCCCCACAGATCTCAATGCTGCAAGGGTTGACTCCGAAACCTCTCCTTTGAAGGTTTCTCTCTTTTCCACTCAGTCAGAAGCCAGCTCCTCTCTGAGCTCCCAGTATCTTTGTCTCTTCTTAACATGCTTGCCACTTTCTTTTATATGTGTGAGTCTATACTTCAACATGCTCAATCCCTGAACTGTATTGACATTTACCTAAGTAGAAAATCCGTAAATATTTGTTGGGTAAGTCATGGTACCCAAATACTCTGTTGCTGGGTTCTCATAGGTTTGGCGACTGCTCTCGCAGAGAGATGTCTGGAGAGATCTGGAGGCTGTGGCAGGCTTCTTCATGTCAGTAGGAGTATTGATGAGGTGAGTGCCCTCTGGGGAGGTGGGGAAAGCACCCTTGTCACTCACTGATCTGCTCAGCCATCAAATGTCCCAGTTGTATCATCTGGGAAATACTGAACTCCCCGCCGATCTGATTCTCCACCCTATCTTTAAGGTAGAGCTGTTCTTCTAAGGAAGGGTGGGAGCCGAGAAATCTTTAAAGATGACTTCTGCTAGGGAATTTGTGAGCGCTTGCACACCTTCCACTCCAGCCCCTATGCTGCATTCTTGGCTTTTGAAGGGAAGGCAGCCCCTTCTTATCTGGGACTGTCTACTTAAACAAGCTCTGTGGTGTGGAGGTGCTGTCCTTTGGAAAGTTGGCCTGAGACACTTTACCAAGTGTCTGCAAACATTTAGACACAGAAAACTGCCCATCGTTAACTCAGCCCCATTGTCTCTGCTGGGGCCACTCTTCTCTGGAAGTGGCTGGCAGTGCAGCGGTGGGGGGAGGGTTGAGGTGGTTGGGGTTGGAGGTGATGAGAGCTGCCCACAGAGAACCCCTCAGCTGGGGATCTGGGATGGGGAATTGTGCTGCTGTTTGTTTAAACAACCTGAGTGTAATTGGGATTGTTTGAGATGCTCAAGATGTTTGGAAAAGTGGGGGAAGGGGAGCTGCTTTCTGTGGAACAGAGTTGGGGCAGCTGGCTGGGTAGCTGTCCCTGAGAAGGCTGAGAAGACTGGCTTTTCAAGCTAGATGGTGGGCACATCCACATCCAGGTGAATAGGTCTGTGACAGAATCTATAAAATATTAAAGCTAGCTCTTGAAGGATGCATCCGACTATGAGTATTTAACTTAAAATCTATGGCTCCATCAAGGCACAATAGTGCCTATCTGTAAGCGCAGTTCTCTGGAGGCAATGGCTGGAAGACCATGAGTTGAAGGCACCTTGGGCTATGAAGTCTTTGTCAGTCTAGACTACAATAGTCAGACTCTACCTTAATCCTCAGCTCACACACATAGATACACAGACATACACACACACACACACACACATAATATTAATGTTGCTGTTCTATGTAATTATGTCATCCCATAAATAGTATAAACACAAATACTTTTTGGTTTGTTTGTTTGTTTGCTTTTCATACCATGTTTTATTTTAGTAAAATCTCAAAAAAAATAGCTGCTAGATGTAGGGCAAGACTGGTAAGATTGCTGAGGAAGAATGCTTCAGGAAGGCTTACATCACACCTGCGGACCTACGGAGACCACCGGAAAATACAGAGCTGTGGGATAAGCGGGTCTGTGTTTCATTGTAGAGATCATACATTTAATTTGACCTGGAGAAAAGATGGAGGGTTAAAAAAAATAGGAAGAATTTGGGAAGAATAGAAGGAATCTTGGCAATGCTGATTGGGCCTAGCCAATTTCTCCTTTTGTGATCAGTCCCTAAGAAAACCAAAGCCACTCCTTAAAGAGGTGTGATTATTTACCAGAGATTTGTGTCACTCGAGAAAGAATTCAAAAAAATACAAGGTTCCTCCTTGTAGAAAAATACCCTAATTCAGTAGTGATGTAAATGTTATCAGACCTCCAAGAATGAAACATTGAATCCCTCCATAAAAGGGATAAGAAAGAGAAAGAAACAGGCAACAGAAAGGCAGAATCATGACTACGCAATGTAAAGAACAAATCATGTAGTTTTGCTCTGGCCATAGCATATCGCACAGAGGCCCCAGCCCAGCAAGATAAACAAGCCATTAAGGAAGAAGAATTTCAGATCAGTGAGGGTATAGAATCTTCAGGATTTCTCATTTTGATATTTTCTTTCTTTTTAAAAATTATTTTTATTGAGCTATATATTTTTCTTTGCTCCTCTCCCTTCCTCCCCCATTCCCTTCTACCCTTTTCCATGATCCCCACACTCCCAATTTACTCAGGAGATCTTGTCTTTTCTACTTCCCGTGTAGATTAGATCCGTGTATGTCTCTCTTAGGGTCCTCTTTGTTGTCTAGGTTCTCTGGGATTGTGGATTGTAGGCTTTTTTTTTTTTTGCTTTATGTCTAAAAGACACTTATGAGTGAGTACATATTATATTTGCCTTTCTGAATCTAGGTTACATAACTCAATATGATGCTTTCTAGATTCATCCATTTGTCTGCAAGTTTTAAGATGTCTTTTTTTCCCCACTGTGTAGTACTCCATTGTGTAAATGTACCACATCTTCTGTATCCATTTTTGGTTGAGGGGCATTTAGGTTGTTTCCAGGTTCTGGCTATGACAAACAATGCCGCTATGAACATAGTTTAGCACTTATCCTTGTGGCACGATTGAGCATCCTTTGGATATATACCCAAAAGAAGTATTTCTGAGTCTTGAGGAAGGTTGTTTCCTAATTTTCCGAGAAATTGCCGTACTGACATCCAAAGGGGCTAATACCAGCTTGCATTCCTACCAACAGTGCAGAAGTGTTCCCTTTACCCCACACCCTCTCCAGCATAAGTTGTCATCAGCATTTTTGATCTTAGCCATTCTTACAGGTGTAAGATGGAATCTCAGGGTTGTTTTGATTTGCATTTCTGTGACGGCCAAGAATGTTGAGCATTTCCTCAAGTGTCTTTCAGCCATTATAGTTTCCACTGTTGAGAGTTCTCTGTTTAGGACTATACCCCATTATTTTTTTTATTGGATTATTTTTTTATGACCCATTTCTTGAGTTCTTTGTATATTATAAAAATCAGACCTCTGTCCGATGTGGGGTTGGTGAAGATCTTTTCCCATTCTGCAGGCTGCTGTTTTGTCTTGTTGATCATGTCCTTTGCTTAACAGAAGTTTCTCAGTTTTAGGAGGTCCCATTTATTAATTGTTGCTCTAGGATTCTATTTAGGAAGTGGTTTCCTGTGCCAATGTGTTCAAGTGTACCTCTAACTTTCTCTTCTATGAAGTTGAGTGTGGTTGGTTTTGTGTTGAGGTATTTGATCCATTTGGACTTGAGTTTTGTGTATGGTGATGACATGGATCTATTCTTCTATATGTTGATATCCAGTAATGCCAGCACCATTTGTTGAATATGCTTTCTTTTTTCCATTTGATATTTTTTGCTTCTTTCTCAAAAATCAGGTGTTTGTAGGTGTGTGAACTGATGTCTGAGTCTTCGATTTGATTCCATTCGTCTTCCTATCTGTATTTATATCAATACCAGTCTGTTTTCAGTACTGTAACTCTATAGTAGAGTTTGAAGCCAGGGATGGTGATACCTCCAGAAGTTACTTTATTGTACAGGATTGTTTCGGCTATCCTGGGTTTTTTTGCTTTTCCGTATGAAGTTGAAAGCTTTTTCAGCATCTAATGAGATAATCATGTGGTTTTTTTTTTCCGGTTTGTTTATATAGTGGATTACATTGACAGATTTTTGTATGTTGAACCACCCATGCATCTCTGGGATGAAGTCAACTTGATCATGGTGGATGATGGTTCTGATATGTACTTGGATTTGGTTTGCCAGTATTTTATTTAGTATTTTTGCATGAATGTTCATGAGTGAGACTGGTTTGTAATTCTCTTTCTTAGTAATGGCTTTATGTGGTTTGAATATCAAGGTAACTGTAGCCTCATAAAAAGAGTTTTGCATTGTTCTTTCTGTTTCTATTGTGAGGAACAATATGAGGAGTGTTGGTATTAGCTCTTCTTAGAAAGTTTTGTAGAATTCTGAGCTGAAACCATCTGGCCCTGGGCTTTTTCTGGTTGGGAGACTTTAGATGATTGTTTCCATTTCTTTAGCAGTTATAATTCTATTAAATTGCTTATCTGGTCTTGATTTAATTTTGGTAAGTGATATTTATCCAGAAAATTGTCCATTTCCTTTAAGGTTTCCAATTTTGTGCAGTACAGGTTTTTGAAGTATGACCTGATTTCTTCCCTGTCTGTTGTTATGTCCCACTTTTCATTTCTGATTTTGTTAATTTGGATATTCTCTCTCTGCCTTTTGGTTAGTTTGGATAAAGGTTTGTCTATTTTGTTGATTTTCTCAAAGAACCAACTCTTTGTCTCATTGATTCTTTGTACTGTTTCTTTATTGTTAATTTCAGTTCTCAATTTGATTATTTCCTGTCATCTAGTCCTTCTGGGTGAATTTGCTTTGTTTTGTTCTAGAATTTTCAGGTGTTCTTGCAACTCACTAGTGTGGGATTTTTTGCAGCTTCTCTATGTAGTCATTTAGTACTATGAACTTTCCTCTTAACATTGCCTTCATTGTGTCCCAAAAATTTGGGTTTGTAGTGCAGTCATTTTCATTGAAGTTTAGGAAGTTTTAATTTCTTTCTTTATTTCTTCCTTGATCCATTGGTGGTTCAGAAGAGCATTGCTTAATTTATGTGTGCTTGTGGGCTTTTTGAAATTAATGTTGCTGTTGAATTTTAATTTTAAGCCATGGTGATCAGATAAGATACAAGGGTTACTCTATTTTTTTTTTTTATCTGTTGAGGTTTGCTTTGTTACCAAGCATTTGAACAATTTTTGAGAAGGCTCCATGAGGTGCTGAGAAGAATGTATATTCTTTGGTTTGGATGGAATGTTCTATAGATGTCTTTTATGTCAATTTGAGTCATAACAAACTGTTATGTTAATTTCTTTATTTCTCTGTTAAATTTCTGTCTGGCAGACCTGTCCTGTGATGAGAGTGGAGTGTTGAAGTCTCCCACTATTAGTGTGTGGGGTTTAATGTGTGATTTAATAAGCTTTAGAAGTGTTTATTTTACATATGAGGGTGCCCTTCTATTTGAGGCATAGATGTTCAGAATTTAGATTTTTTTTCTTGCTGAATTTTTCCTGTGACAAATATGAAATGTCCTTCTTTGTCTCTTTGGATTGATTTTAGTTTGAAGTCTATTTTGTTGGATATTGGGACAGCTACACCATCTTATTTTTTAGGTCCATTTGATTGAAAAATGTTTTCCCAACCCTTTATTCTGTGGCAATGTCTGTCTTTGAGGTTGAGGTGTGTTTATTGTATGCAACAGAAGGATGGATTATGTTTTCATATCCAATCTGTTGGCCTTTGTCTTTTTATAGGTGAGTTGAGTACATTTATATTAAGGGATATTTATGAGCAGTGATTGCTAGTTCCTGTTATTTTAGTTTTCATTGTTGATGATGTTATTGTGTGTGTTGCTCTTTTTTGGGATTTCCTGCTGTGAGATCATGTATTGTCTTTTTTTTTTTTTTTTTTGGATGCAGCTAACTTCCTTGGGTTGGAGTTTTCCTTCTAGTACTTTGTGTAGGGCTAGATTTCTGGCTAGGTATTGTTTAAATGATTCTGTCATGCACTATCTTGCTTTGACCATCTATGGTGATTGAAAGTTTTGCTGGGTATAGTAGTCTGGGATGGCATCTGTGGTCTCTTAATGTCTGCATAATCCTTGATCAAGACATTCTGGCAGTCATTATTTCCATTGAGATCAGGTGTAATTCTGATAGGTCTGCCTTTATATGTTCCTTGGCGTTTTTCCTTTGCAGCTCTTAATATTCTTTCTTTATTCTGTATGTTTAGTGTATTGATTATTCTGTGGTGAGGGGGCTGTTTTTTTTTTCTGATCCAGTCTGTTTGGTGTTCTGTAAGCTTCTTGTATCTTCCTATACATATCTTTCTTTCTTCTTTGATTTTGTTGAATATATTTTCTGTGCTTTTGAGTTGAACTTCTTCTTCTATCCCTATGATTTTTAGGTTTGTTCCTTTTATGGTGTCCCACATTTCCTGGAAGTTTTGTGTTAAGATTTTGTTAGATTTAATAATTTCTTTGACCAATGAATCTATTTCCTCTATTGTATCCGCAATGCCTGAGATTCTCTCTTCCATTTCTTGTATTTGTTTATGCTTTCATTTGTGGTTCCTGATCATTTACCCATATTTTACATTCCCATAATTCCCTCTATTTATGTTTTTTTTGTTGTCTCTATTTCAGTTTTCAAGTCTTTAATCATTTCTTTTACCTGTTTAATTGTTTTTTCTTGGTTTTCTCTAAGGGATTTGTTGATTTCTTCTAATTTCTTTTTATTTCCTTTCCCTTTATTTCTTTGAGGGAATTTGTCCTTTCCTCTTTAAGCACCTCAAACATTCTTCTAAAGTTATTTTTTAGGTCATTTTCTTTTGCTACATCTATATTTGGTTGTTCAAGTCTTGCTGTTGTAGAGCCACTAGTTTTTGTTGGTGTCTTACTGCTCTTTGTGATGTTGAGTGTGTTCTTACTGTGTCTACCCATCTTTTCCTCTGAATGTTGTAGTTGAGGCTGTGTCTCTAATAATCAATCTTCCAGGTGACAATGGATCCAAGGCTCAGATGGTTGCTCCTCATGGTGCAGTCAGGGCCACAGTTCCAGTCACCCAGGAGGCCACTTGCTGTTCCTGGAGGTTGCTCTTCAATCTTGGAGGTCATTCGGGTGTGCTACCATGAAGGTTGCTTGCTTGGGGTTGCTCATGCTGAGGCCACTGGATTGAGTCTGCTTCTGTGGAGGTGGCTGGGTCAGGCCTGCTCCCATGGAGGTCCCTGGCTGGGGCCTGTTCCTGTGGAGGTGACTAACTGGGGCCTGCTGTTGTGGAGGTCCCTGGCTGGGGCCTGGCCTGCAGAGTTTTCTGGCTTGGGCTTGTTCCCTCGAGGGTTGCTTCCTTATTCTTGCTCCTGCAGAGGTTGCTGGCTCAGGCCTGCTTTGGCAGAGGTCACTGGCTTGGGCCTGGTCCCATGCAGGGTCCCTCCTGTTCCCTTGGAGGTCGCTCCTTTGTACCTGCTCCTGCAGAGGTTTCTGACTCTGACATTTTCTTTCTGACAGAGAGTCTTGCTATGCAGCTCAAGCTAGCCTTAGACACACTATGTAGCCCAGACTGGTCTTGAACTTGTGATTCTGCTGCCTGAGTTCTGGGATTATAGATGTGAACTGCCATACCTGGCTTTCTGCTTGTCATCTTGAAGACCACAGTTTACATTAGTAGGCAGGGGCTGGGAAGATGGCCCAGTCAGTAAAGTCCTTGTTGTGTAGGCAGGAGGTCTGGAGTTGGGCTCCAGCACCCACATGAAAGCCAGATGAGGTAGTACCTGTCTGTAATTCTAGTACCTAGTACTAGAGAGGCAGAGACATGGGTTCTCTGGGGTGAATTAGGGGATGAACTTGCTAGTCAGTTGGTTTAAGTAAAGAGGAGAGAAAAGGGGAGGCGATGGGAGAAGAGAGGAATATTTTCTATGCTTCCTGGCTGGTTTTGTGCAGGCTGAGTGTAGTAGGTCTGAGCTGGTGGGTCTCATTTCATTGACACATGAAGCAGAGGAAATAGTGGTGGCACAGGCCACACAGCACTGTGACTTTTGTGTCACATGGTAATGAGGAGTTCTTACGGTCACAGCCAAAGGACTTCTCAGGATCAGGCCACTGAGTTCTGGTGGGAAACGCTGGAAGGCTGCTGAGATCCAGGCATTTCTAGATGAAATATCTCTGCCGAAGAGTGAACGCAGCCAGGCTACTGCTGAAGCTTGGAGAGGCAGAGCAGGTCTTCTTATCCTTTGTGGCAGGTGCAGAGGGTGAGTGCCGGGGTCATCAGAGGGGCTTCCATGCTTCAGAGCTGCTGTGGGAACCACCATCACGCCACTAGGATCATGTGGACTGCGAGATACATTGCCCATTGGCCATGCGGGGAGTCTGAGCCAAAAACAGGCAAATCCATTTATTTGCCTTTCCTCTCATGAAAAGTTCATGGTGGTCATTTTAATAATAATAAAAAATAAACACAAAACTGGCTCCTGTTTTACTATCATATCCTGAATTGTTCCCAATAGATGAGAGTCCCTTCATACTCCTGAAGAACTCCTCTTCTGTCCCCTACTCCAAACCCTGTGCTCCAAGCACTCAAAAGACTTAAACATCATTGGTTTTCATGATGGCCGTTTACAATTAACAAATACATTGGTAATGAGTTTATTTTCCTGCAAGTTTGTTTAGAAGACAATGTGGCTAGTCATAAAAGTTTCTATTTATTTTAGGTTGGGTGGCTCAGGAGTTCCCAGAGGAGACACTGCTTGTCAGCAAAGTTAGACTAAGCATGACCTATGTAAACACACTCTGTGGCTAGAGACCCCCTGGAGACCTATGTCTTCAGCTCTGAAAAATGATCACTTTGTTAATGAGCTGAAATTATTTTGAATAGAATAATCACCTGTAGTCAGGTGTAGTGGCACACCTTTAATCCTAGCACTCCAGAGGCAGAGGCAGATGGATATCTGTGAGTTTGAGGCCAGCCTGGTCTATACACTAAGTTCCAGGATAGCTGAGACTATATAGTGAGACTCTGTTTCAAAAACAAGCAAAACCATAACACAAAATAAACCAATAATTGTTGGCCAGTTTAGCTTAAGTAAGTCTGCCTCTTCTTTGATTAGCAGTATGTGAAATCATCTTAATTATAATGCTCACAGCTATTCAGTGAGAGTTACTGGGTTTATTTGGTTGCTGATGCTGCATGGACAGACCCTGGGACAGGCTGATTTGTCTCATGTTTCTGAGATGATCAAGACAGAAGGAGTTGGTTGGGTGTAATGAGTTTAGACAGCAGAGGGCACGGACAGGAGCTACATTGGAATCAAGTATGAATGACTCATGAATATGAAGCTGCTGAATGAAAACACACTATTTTGTGTGATAACAAAAATTTAGAACAAGTCAAGTGTGGTGACTTGCACTTTAACCCCAACACATGAAAGACAGAAGCAGGTGGATCTCTGTGAGTTCAAGGTCAGACAGGACTACATAATGAAACCCTGTCTCCAGCAAACAAGCAAACAAACCTACCACAACCACATGCTCTGAAGTTCTAGCACCTACCGTCATGGGTTCTAGCACCTACCATCATGGGTTCTAGCACCTACCGTCATGGGTTCTAGCACCTACCGTCATGGGTTCTAGCACCTACCACCATGGGTTCTAGCACCTACCACCATGGCTTCTAGCACTTACCACCATGGGTTCTAGCACCTGCTGTCATGGGTTCTAGCACCTGCAGTCATGGGTTCTAGCACCTACCACCATGGGTTCTAGCACCTACCACCATGGGTTCTAGCACCTACCGCCATGCTAGCACCTACCGCCATGCTAGCACCTACCGCCATAGGTTCTAGCACCTACCGCCATAGGTTCTAGCACCTACCGCCATGGGTTCTAGCATCCACCAGCATGGGTTCTAGCACCTACCGCCATGGGTTCTAGCACCTACCATCTCTGCATCCTGCACATTTAATTGTCTCTGTGTGTTCTAGCATTCTGGAAAACAACAACAACAACAACGATCCTTATAGGATTAAGACAATTATTTAGCTGTGTGTGGTGGTAATGTCTGTAACCCTGCACTTGGGAAGTTAAGGCAGGAGGATCATTAGTTCAAGGTCATCCTTGGGTTCAAAATGAGTTTGAGGCCAGTCTTGGCTCCATGGGACCTGTAGAAACATATTTTGTGGCTAGAGACCCACTGGAGACCTATGTGAGTTCAAGGCCAGTGAGTGTTGGACTAGCCATGGAGTGTCTCAAACAAGCAAACAAACCACCACCTCTCGAAAGGAAGGAAGGAAAGAAGGAAGGAAGGAAGGAAAAAAGGAAGGAAGGAAGGAAGATGGAGAGACCATGTGCACAACAGGTGCTCCATAGGAGAGGGCTGTTTTTTGTTGGCCCTGGTGGTGATGGCTGTGCTGTTTCTTTGCAGACACATACAGGAGGCAGAGACTGAACAAGACCAAGGACTGAATCCTGGCACTGACTGATAAGCACACAGACTTGGAATAGTTTTATGAGCGCTAATGAATCTGTAGAAAGGAATTAAAAATGCCTAAAGGACCAAACTGTTGCCATGACAAACAGGGTAATTATGCAAATGGTCCCACTAGGATGGCTATCTAGTACTTGTTTGCTCTCCCAGCAGAATCTGGCTTCTTACTGACTCTCTGAAGGCACAAAGTTCCCTGAGCCTGAAGGCCAGGACCCACCTTCATGAGAGTCCTGGCAGGGGCAGCACCAGGTCTCCACCCCAGTGGCCTGTGACCCTGACTTTTGGGATCAGGAACCTGGACTAATGTCCTCCAGGACAGCACTTTCCTGTCTCATTGTTCCTAACGCCTTGCACTGTTTCTTCATCTACTTTGTTAGTGAAAAGACTACCTGACCAATCTTCCCTGGAGTCCTTGTCAGTGCCGTTGTCCCAGACTTTTCCTTTCTGGACAGCAGTAACCTGGAAACTGTAGTACGCCCTCAAGAGTCAGCCTGGTGTCCATCTCCTCAGGCTTCTTTGGCCTCATGTCTTGGTCCCGGATGTTAAGAAGAGCTCCGAGAAGCCCTAGGACACAGCTGTGCTGGGGGTGCTCCTCTGTGAAAGACACGACAGAAAGAAACGCTTGGGAGACTGAGACAGGAGGATGTCCATGTGTTTGGGGTTAACAGGGGCAGCAGAGTGAGTCCTGAGTAAGCTTGGCAGACTATTAAAGACAGCAGTGACAGACGAGTGGGACCAACTTTCCTTCTCTCAGTCGCTCCCCTTCAGGGACTCGCTGAGCGGCAGCAGATGACCCCATGTCCCCTTGGCTAGCTCTTGGATCAGCAGATGAATAACCAAATTATAAATGACTAGGGAGTCACAGCTGAGTGGGTGCCACCTGCTCAACACTTCATTCCTCAGTATCACAAGCACCCCTCACCAAGTTCTTTTAAAAATAGTCTTTGTGGCCGGGCGGTGGTGGCGCACGCCTTTAATCCCAGCACTCGAGAGGC
>JAQHUG010000254.1:1440150-1473615 GCA_028555095.1 Dicrostonyx torquatus | reverse complement strand
TTCTCTACGTGTGACTAGCCTGTGTACAATTCTCTACTTGTCTGTCACCTTCCTCATGTCACTTTGCTACTCTTTTTGGCATGACTTGCCAAGGAACCCTGGGTACTCAGCCCCCTATTCTGCAGGTGTCTGTCTAGATTTCTCTGTTCTTGTGTGTAACCAGCTTAATGCCTTCCAAGAATACCCTGGGTCGCTTTCCATCCCCCAGACTCGCTGGTCCTTGCTTTCTCTCTGGACCACCATTGTCTCCAAATCTCTCTTGGTTCAAATGCTGGCTTCCTCTCCTAACTTGCCCATCAGCTCCTAGGATCCTGTCCTTTTGCTTCTGTAGTTTCCACTATGCTCTCACAGGCCCTCCCCTCATTAATAATTAGTTATCTGTATAGGGTACGGGGAGGGTGGGCAGTCTGCTGCAAGAGTGTGTGCTTAGCGTGTCCAAAGTCCAAACTCTATAGGGCCCCAAAGGCCATTCACATCAGCTGCTCTCAGGCACATGTGTTTTCTGTTTGTGTCTTTCTGCTGCTCCCTCTCACCACTTCACACACATCTTCCAACCAGGCCCTAAAGGCTGTGGTACAAGGTTTCTATGTCCTTGGAGGAGCCAAGACCACACCCCTTTATCTTTGACTTAACATCCTGTCTCTCTGTGTGAGGTGGCAATGAGTCATCACAAATGAGCCTCCCTTCAAATTGATTATTAAATGCTTTTCTGTGAGGTCCTCTTGGGGGTGGATTGATGGATGGACAAAAAGTATTGGTGTTGATGCTTGAATGAATCGCTGCAGAGTTGAACAGGGAGTCCTGGGTAAACCTAAGGAGAGGTCTCTGGTTATGAGCAGGCCTGCCATACACAAACTTCTTAAATATTCTGATACACGTGGACTGAGTCCAGGTTTATGGTGTGCTAACAACATGCAGGCCCAAACATACTGTTGAAATGAGATGAAAAATGAAATCTCTTTGATATTGGATATGTGCATGTGTGTGCACATGTATGCATGCATATGCATGTATACCTGTGCATATCCACATGTATGCACATATACTGTGTGTGCATGTGTATGCATGTATACCTGTATATGTGCATATGTAGTCATGTATATCTGTGTGTGCACATATGTATGTAGTGTATTATGTATACCTGTGTGTGTGCATATATATGCACGTATAACTGTGTATGCACGTACAGCTGTGCATGTCCACGTGGATGCGCTGTATGCATGTATACCTGTGTATGTGCACATGTATTTATGTCCTTGTGTATGTGTATGTCCATGTGTATGCATTGAATGCACATATACCTGTGTATGTGCATGCACTGAAAGCACATATACCTGTGTATGTGCACATGTATGCCTATGTGCCTGTGTGTGCACTTGTATGCACATATACCTGTGTATGTGTACATGTATGCATATGTACCTGTGTGCATGCATACATATGCACATACACCTGTGTATGTGTACGTGTGTGCATATGTACCTGTGTACATGCATGTGTATGTACATATGCCTGTGCATGTGCACATGTATACATGTGCATCTGTGTATGTGCATGTGTATCCACGTGTATCCACGTATACCTGTGTGTGCATGTGTGTGCATGTGTACCTGTGTATGTTGTGCATGCATATGCATATATACCTGTGTATGCACATGTACCTGTGTGTGTGCAGACGTGTTTGAATCCTTTCACTTTCCTTTTCTTTCCATTTTCTGAATAGAGTTAGAAGGCTATAGCAAGGTTCACAATCCAGCTTGTCACACTCTGGCTGTGGCACCCTGGTATCTATTTCTCTACTATGAAGAGACTTCTGCTAGGCAGTGGTGGTACACGCCTTTAATTCCAGCACTCGGGAGGAGAGGCACGTAGATCTCAAGAGGATCTCAGAGTTCAAGGCCAGCCTGGTCTCCTGAGTTAGTTTCAGGATAGCCATGGCTACACAGAGAAACCTTGTCTCAAAAAACAAAAGCCACAACAAAACAAAAACAAAACAAACAAACACAAAAATAACAAAAAAGAAAAGAAAAGAAGCTGGGTAGTGGTGGTACACACCTTTGATCCCAGCACTTGGGAGGCAGAGGCAGGCAGATCTTTGTGAGTTCAAGGCCAGTCCAATCTACAGAGCTAATTCCAGAACAGCCAGGACTACACAGAGAAACCCTGCCTCAAAAACCAAACAAACAAACAAAACAAGAAAGAAAAGAAAAGAAAAATAGTTTTCCTTGAAGGGTGTTGAAAGACATGGGGAGATAATACGTGCCTTTGGGAAACTAAGGATTCTCAGGCCCCACTAGAGCCCTGGGATCCGAATCTACTCAACAAGGTTGTCAGGGTCTTTGTTTGTCAGTAGTTAGGAAATTCTGCCCTCACCACTATTTCCAGTAACCCAGGGAGGGCGCATCATAGGTGGACAAATGGGTTTAAAAAGCACAGGCTTGGTATGGCAGCACTTGGAGCATTGAAATAGGACGGACAGCTGAACTACCTAGGAGGAGCGTATCAGACAAGGGGAGGGGCATATTAGACAATGGGTATTATTCTGTATAAAGAAGAGAATCATGTTGTTTTCAAGGAAACATGAAGATGAATAAGCCAGAAAGACAAGAGTCTCAAGTTGGCTCCTATTTGTGGAATGTAGATGTACAAAGAAGACATGAAAGGGGGCTGAAGAGATGGCTCAGTGGTTAAGAGTACTGACTGCTTTTTCAGAGGACCTAGGTTTGATTCAGTGAGCCCACATGGTGCTTCACAGCTGTCTGAGACTCCAGTTCCGGGTCTACTGCTCTCTCTGACCTAGTGCACCAGGTATGCATGCGATGCACACATATACAGGCAGGCAAAACACCAATATGCATAGACTACTAAATAAACAAAAATTAAAAGTGTAAAGAGTCCCTGGCCTCCAGGTCAAGGGGGAGTGGTGGAAGGGACAGACACTTGTAGAATTCCTTTTGTTTCTCTGTTCTGAGGTGAGAAGGGCCTCACTGTAGTCCTGTCTGACCCAGGGCTAGCACAACCCTTTGGCCTCAGTGTCATGAGTGCTGCAATTACAGGAGTCAGCCACAATGCCCAACATTTTTGTGGAGTTCTTTTCCTCCTTTCTTTAGAAATTTTAAAGGTGCTCAGCACTATGCCTGGCTAAGATTTATTCTTATTTTCAACAGGGACTGGAGCCACTTGACAAGGGTGCTGGGAATCAAATGTACGTCCTCTGGAACAGCAGTGTGTGTGCTTAGCTGCGGAGCCATTTCTCCAGCCCTCATTTATAGAATTCTCCTGAGAATTTTTGAAATGCTTTTGAGTTCTGGGTGCTGTTGCTGGTTGAATGATCTGGTTGTTTAGGGATGGATGTTGGAAAAGAGAAGCTGAGGCCATGGATTCTGTCGGCAGAAGGGAGATGGTATGAAGGCAGAGAACAAGTAAGAAAGTATTCTTGTGTGTGGAGTTTCCTGAAGGGTTAGAAACATGAAAGAAAGTGACACATTGAGAAATTAGCCTGCTTATTCATAGCAATGCCTTTCAGAAAAATTAGTATAGATTCAGCTATTGTATTTTCAATTTTCACTCCCACCCATCTGGGGGCTGAGGACCAAAATCAGGGCCTGGCACTCACCAGGCAAATGCTCTACTACTGAGCTAAACCCCCATCTCCATTCATTGTATTGAACCCAAATATCTACTCACACATACAGTAGATGGTAAGAACACAAGATCAGATCTGTGTCTGTTGTGGATGGTTGCTCTCAGTATTGAAGGGGCTCTTTTTTTTTTTTTTTTTGAGACAGGGTTTCTCTGTAGCTTTGGAGCCTGTCCTGGAACTAGCTCTTGTAGACCAGGCTGGTCTCGAACTCACAGAGATCCACCTGCCTCTGTCTCCTGAGTGCTGGGATTAAAGGTGTGCGCCACCACCGCCTTGCCAATGCTAATACCACTGCTGCTAAAGATGAAGAGGGCAGGCTTGGTGAAATAACTTAGCTGGAAGAAGGCCTTGTTTTTGATCCCCAACACATTTGGGAAGTGGAGGATCAGATGTTGAAGGTTATCCTTGGTTACCTAGTATGTTTGAGGCAGCTTAGGCTACATGGGACTCTGTCTAAAAAAACGAAAACAAAAAAAACACAATAAGCTTGAGATTCAAGGAATTGAATAGATTTTCTATTGTTCTCAATCTGGATAGCCATGGTAACAAGAGAACAATAGCAAACAATAGCCACAGTAATATTATCGCTATGGTGTAGCGCTTGTCGTGGCTAACACTTTGTTTGCTAGCTGGGGTCATCTTTGTGATTTTCATGGATATGTGATGTTTACAGCACAAGCTGTCTACGGAAGAAGAAACTGAGGCCTAAGAAGATCAAGCCATTGGGCAGAGGTCTAAGCTTGTAATTGGAGCTGGAATTTGAGTGCAGACTGATTGGTTCCATGAGTTGTTTTCTTAACTTCTGCATGAACACCCATGCTAAAAAAATAAAAAAAGAGCAAAGTGCTCTTCGCACTGCTGGCCACACACTTCCTAGGTATTTGTTGCTTTCTGGCCTGATTCTCTTAAGACTTTTCAGGAAAATGCATCTCTACAGGAGAAAGAGCCATGCGAAAACTCAAGAAAGCAGAGGATAGTACATGCAGGTCCCCGTGTGCTGGGCCAGTGATATCCGGTATGGATGTAGCCATCCTGCAAGGTAATGTCCCTGTGGCTGTGACCTTAACACTCCCAGTGGACACAAGCAAGACTCTGAGGCTGAGTCACATGGCTAGTCAGCAAACCAGCCAGAGACAAAAAAGCCCACTCTTGCTCAGAAAAGGCAGGCCTGGGTTTGTAGTCTCGCCCTTTTCTCCCTTCCTGACTCCCTTCGCCCACTATCTTCTCTTTCTTAGTGTCTTTCTCTTTGGTGACAGTGTCTTATAGTTCAGGCTAACCTCAGAGACACTTTGAAGCTGAAGATAACCTGAAATTGCTGATTTTTTTTAAAATGTAAAGTGACCATTTCTCCTAACTGCAATGCAAAATACTTTGACCTAAGTAGCCATGAAATCATCAAATAGTAAGCAGAAGTAAATTTGTGCAATTTATGCAAAGTCTCTGGCTTACAAGGCAATGCAGATAGAATGGTGCTGAGTCCAAGGCTGCTAAGTATTAACTGATTCTTTTTTGAAATGATTTATTTTTTGATATTATAATATAATTATATAATTTCCCCCTTTCCTGATTCTTCTAATTCTTGTCCTGGAAGCATGACCATAAAGCATGGCTCACGACCTACATTTTCATTTTCAGGAACAAAAGAACAACACACCCTTCTCCATTACTTAATGTCCTTAAAACTTGGTTCCACCTCTAAACTTCCAATCACACAGTCTATATATTCCAGATGTGGCACTCGGGAAGCAGAGACAGGTGAATCCCTGTGAGTTGCAGGCCAGTCTGGTCTACAAGTGAGTTCCAGGCCAGCCAGGACTACACAATAAGACCCTGTATCAAAACAAAATTAAGTACATAAACATTTTGCAGACAGTTCTCCTCCATGTGTTTGAAAACACATGACCTTTCTACAAGTATTTGACTTTTAAATTAAGAGTCTCCTGCACCTAATAGGAATTTAAAGTAGCTTGCAGATATATAATTGTATTCTAACAGAGTAGCAAATTGAGGTCGGAGACAGAAGTACCTGCCTAGAATGAGGTTCGTTGCTACAATGGATGCCAAGCCATGAGGCTAGCTGGGCAGCATTTAATTTTCTTTCTTCCTTTTTGTCTGCGATGGCACCTTGCTGTGTGACAAAGGCCGACCTTAAATTGAGGAGTTTCTTCTACCTGGTCTTCCAAGTGTTAGAATTGTAGGTGTATGCCACCAAGTCTGGCTCTTTGTTTTGTGTGTGTGCGCGCGCACGCACGCATGGTGACAGGGCATGCTCAGGATTGAACCTGGGCCCTCTTCCCAGATTTGCTTGACCTCACGCTGTAGGCGGGTCTTGAACTCCCCTCGGTGATTGAGATTACAGGTCAGAGTCGCGAGGCCCATAATATGTCTGGCTTTGTTTTATTTGGAGACAGTGTCTCGGGTACCCCACACTGGCCTTGAACTTTATACCTTGTCTTTTTCTGACCTCTCCTTTTCAATGCTGGGATTACAGGCATGTAGCCTCGTGGTGTTGAGGATTAACCCGGGGCTTTCTACCAGCGGAACTATCCCCAGCCTGGTGTAGCATTAGGAATCAAACTAGAATTTATGTAATTACCAAAAAGATGAAAAACAGAAAAATCTGAGTAACTTTCAGTGGTGTCTCTAAAATTTCTGGGTCACATAAATTACTGTAGGAAACTGGGAATAGATGGCTGGCCTTCCAACTGAAACTCAGTACAGTGCCCTCCTCAGAATGCGACAATGGTTGCATGAGGACCTGTGGCCTCGTGTGCTGAAGCGACTCCACTTAATGCTTTTCTCTGTGCTACTCAATTTGTAATATTCCACTAAAAATCCCTTTTTGTTATTAGTATTCTCCCTTGCATAACATTCCACAAACTGGGATGGGTGGTGGTGGGGGGGGAGTATCTCCATTCTCAGAAAACTGGCGCTCCCAAGTCCAGGGCCAAAGGGCCTGTGGGGTTTCTCTCATCTATGGTTATCAGAAAAAACAGGGTGGGAATTAGTCTGCATCACCTGGACCCCTCCTTGTATCAACAGGCCTCACAAACAGAGGAACCCAGCAGTCACCTTTTACACCGCCTGGTACTGTACACGGGAACCAGCTCGTAGGCTCTCCACAGAAAGAAAAACAGCAAGTGCTGTACTGATGGCAGTCCGATAACATGGTCCCTCCAGCCCGGGCGCCATTGTTCTCCCCTGTACCCGCCCGCGTCCACTCCACACCCGGCCGATAAGTCTGCATGCAGGGCAGGCTACTGTTTGAGTCGGGGTTGTCTAATTCATTGCTCAAAGGGAGGACATGGGCTTGCTCCGGGAAGGGCGGCCTCGGTTGTAAGGTCTGGGAGAGAATAATAACTATTTATGATTAACTAATGACTCCAAGGCTGAGTTTGGTCTTTGACTGCACCATAGAGGTGTGGTTGTGGGCGGGGGGTGGGGGGACTGGGAGAAGGGAGAGAGAATAGTAAAGAAATTACCATGCTGCCACTCTGGGTTTTCAGTGTCTGCATGCTGCCATTCAGCAAGGGCAAGGGGTTCTTTGATTTTTTCCAAGGACATTGTACCCAAACGGGTATGACTGGCTTAGGTGCTGCCAGGAGCTGGCAAGGCAGGTTAAATTGTTTGTGACAGTATTTGAATGAGACCAACATTTTGTTTAACTTTTTCTGAAAGCAAAACCTTGGGTTTCTTTTCTTTTTTTTTTTTTTCTTTTTTTTCTTTCTTTTTTTTTTTTTTTTGTGGTTTTTCGAGATAGGGTTTCTTTGTGGCTTTGGAGCCTGCACTGGAACTAGCTCTTGTAGACCAGGCTGGTCTCGAACTCACAGAGATCCGCCTGCCTCTGCCTCCCGAGTGCGGGGATTAAAGGCATGCGCCACCACCACCCGGCTTGAACCTTGGGTTTCTTAAAGGAATTTTAACCTGCTAGCAAAGAGCGAACAAGCAATGCAGTGTTTTCCTTGTACCAGCTGAAATTAGGGGAATGATGGGTAGGGACGGGCAGTGGCGTGAACATGGAAGCTGCCTGGGACCCCGGAACTCTTGCCTGTTTCCATCTGTTTGGTTTCCGTGAAGGCCTTCATGACTAAGGAGTTTTTCTCCTAAGTCAGAGGGAAAGTAAAATAAGAGAATGCCCTTAAAAAACTGAAGTGTTATACAAAAGGGTGGCAGTGTTACTAGGCATGTGCTTAGAAGTCTGAGGCAGGAGAATCATGAATATGAGACCAGTTTGGGCTGATCCAAGTGAGACCCATTTGAAAAGAGAGAGGTTGGAGGAAGGCAGTGCTGGAATTTACTGTCTAGTGTTTACCACAGGGCATGAAGGTGGCCCATGTGACATCATGCAGACGCCAGAACAGGAGCAGGACCCAGCGTGCTTCCTGTATTCCTGTTGGAAGGACTAAGTCTGAACTCAGAAAACAATCTGATTCAAAGAACATGATTTTGCTTAAAAGTTCTGTAACTGTTTAAAAAATTAAATGGAATGTTTTATTTTTCAAATGAAAACTTACAAACATGAAGAAGGATAGGAAGGCCACACCTGTATTCCAGCACTCACGAGGCTGGAAGATTCCTAGCTAAAGGCTAGCCTGGGCTGCGGATCAGACCTGCCTCAAAAAAAAAAAAAAAACCAAACGTCTTAGCCATGGGAGCATCCTGCTTAAGAGAACCAATAGCCATTTTATCTCTTACTAGAGGTCCTCAGGAAAACAATATTCTCCAAGTGGCCGTATTCTACTGTCACAAGTAGGGTGTGCACGTGTGTGTGTGTGTGTGTGTGTGTGTGTGTGCTCAGAGGGTGGAAGGACTTTCAATGTGATGATCTTCGATTGCTCCGTGGACCCGTGTAAAAGTGGAAGGAGAGAGCTGACTCTACAGCGTTATCCTCTGGCACACTGCGGCACATGTGTACTCCCAATAATGATGATGATAATAGCTACAAATTATTTAAAAACACAAAAATATTATCACAAGTTAATTTGTTGTGATAGCCTTTGTAATTTTATCCCAGGTATAATCCATTTTTTATAGTTTAAGAAATCATAATTTGCCAAAAATTCATATATATATATATAATTTTATTAAAAATAGCACATATGCTGGGTGTGGTGCACACCTTTAATCCCAGCACTTGGGAGGCAGAGGCAGGTGGATCTCTGTGAGTTTGAGGTCAGCCCCGTCTATAGAATGAGTTCCAGGACAGCCATGGCTATCTTGAAAAAACAACAACAACAAAAGAAGCACGCAGCTGATGAGGAGCAGTATTGCACAGGCTCTTCAGGCTAGCGCTGGCCTTCATTTGTACTACTGTTTCTATTGCAAAAGCCAAACTAAACATTTAAGAACATTGACTACATGCTGATAGAACTTTGTCATTGGCTGACTGACTGACTAATTAAGTCATTAAATAAGTAAATACATTAAGTAAGTATTTAACTAGTATTCCTTCTTAACATTTCTCCTGCAGGCGAGGTCATGACCCAACTAGGGTGTAACAGAAAATGTGCATAGAAAGATGAGCAACAGGAACACAGACCAGGACTTAGGAGATAGCTCAGCCTGAGAAAACCTCACTGCCTAAATTCTACCCCTGGAACCCAGGGATTCCCTTGATTCTATCCCCGGAGTCAAGGCCCACTGCCTAAATTCTACCCCTGGAATCCACATGGCAGGAGACACTGACGTGCCAGTTGTTGTCTGATGTCCACATGAATGCCATAGCACTTGTGTGTCCACATAATGCATAAATAAACAGATAAATAAATGTAAAAAGAGAGAGCATGTCAAATGTGAAAGCAGATGGAGGCTGCTGAAGTTCTTGTTCCCGATTTAAAAAGAAAGTCTCAGCTCAACCATTCCCTGCAGCACTGCTAGCACTGTAGACAGCAGCCCCAAGCAGTCTCTGGACTGATCTCTCCAAAAGTGAAGAAAAGGTTCCCATGTGCTTCAGACTCAGAGCCACGGAAACACGGAGGCCACCTTGCCAACGCAGACACTCTGCATGTCCCCATCTTTAGCTGTGACTTTCCCTTCCATGTCACCCTGGTGTGAGCTCTCCTAGCCTAGCATCAGCTTTGCATCATGCTAGCCCTCCAGAAACAGCTGAGTTCTCATCTCTGCTGGATAGTTTGAATTAAAACTATGGGGCTAGATGGCTGCTGCTCACACTTGACTTGAGTAAGTTAAGAAAGAATTGAATTATTGCTCAGTGAGTTATCTTTAGAGCTGGACCCAGCTTCCAATCATAATTTTGCCTTTGCCTTTGGATAGCCCCCTTTCCCATCTAGTCCTCCTTTCCATTGCTGCTAATGTTTTTATTCTTCCTTATGGACCAAAAACTCATTAATTAGGACTTGGTCTCTAGGACCCTGTGGGATTCTATTTGGATATTGTTCTAGTTGATTTATGGTAAGGATGGAGGCCAATGGCCTTGAGTTGCAGCCCATGAGACCCAGCCTTGGAAGTGGGAGCATGCCTAGTGGCTGGCTCTGCTGAGTGTTTCTGATGCTTTTGTAAATCTTTTGAACCCTGTGAGTAGCCAAGCAAACAGGCTAGCTTAAGCTCAGACCTGGAAACCGGCCATTGTCATGTGCTAATCTGAATGTTCCACACCAACACCCGACATTGCCACCTTCCTGGGCCTGTCAGGCAGTTTCAGGAGTTATCCCTTGGGTCTGATCTTCCTTAGACTAACTTCAGTTTCTTCTCACAATTCTGACATTGTAGGGTCTCTTTAGTGTGACTCCAATTGATTTGCCTTGCTCTATTGCTCTAATGTTTAAAAACTTGTGTGCGTGCGTGGTGTGTGTGTGTGCACGCACGTACTTGTGCGAGGATGCATGTGTGCCATTGTGTGACTCTGGAGGTCAGATACATGAGGCTGGCAGAGCTATGGGCTCTCAGTTAGAGGGAGGGGTTCTGCTGTCTGCAGATCTCATCTCACTGTAGGATTAAGGGATGATAGCAGTGAGCGCTTGTACTGCTAGCGCTTTGCCCATTGAGCCATGTCACCTGCTGCACTTCCTCCTTTTGTGCTTGTTCTGGCTAAAAGAGACATCACACTTTCTCTTGAGACACTTGTTCTGGCTCAAATTCTTGCCCGTCAATGTAGACACCCCCCTTATTGAGATGGAGTCTCTTTGGCCCTGAATTTGTAATGACCCCCCTGCCTCAACCTTCTTAGTGCTGGGATTACAGACTGGTATCCCAGCAAAACCTGCTTGGATCCGAGCCATGGATTGTCCAGTCATGGCTTTCTATAGCCACAGTGAGGTCTTTCCCTCTCTAGAATGATGGGAAAAGGCTCTGTGATCCAGATTCCTGTCTGGTCCTTGAAGGCTCTTTGTCTGTTTAGTTTATTATTTGCTTTTTTAAGATCTATGTGTGTATGTATGTATGTATGTATGTATGTATGTATTATCTGTCTGTCTGTCTGTCTATACATCATCTATATTTATCTATCATCTTTCTATCTATTATCTATCATCTATCTATTATCTATCATGTCTATCTGTTTATCTATCTATAATCTATCATATCTATCTGTCTGTCTATATATCATCTATATCTATCTATCTATTATCTATCATCTATTATCTATCATGTCTATCTATCTATCTGTTTATCTATCATCTATCTATTATCTATCTATTATCTATCATCTATCTATCTATCTATCTATCTATCTGTCTGTCTGTCTGTCTGTCTGTCTGTCTGTCTATATTAGAGCAGAACTACACATTGCTTTGAGATAGGTTGTTGTTAGTGATTTGCCCTTGTCTTTTTTGTACATTTTGGTTTTTTAGTAGTATGCCCTAAGAGTCAGAGCGTTTATTCTCCATTCATTTGAAACAGTGACTCCTAAAATAAGCACATTTTCTCTCTAGATCTTCAGAAGCATGAATGAAGCAAATGGAGCATTAATAAAACCCTTTGGGATGAAAGGTGACGAGGCCTTTAAGTAAATATTCAATAATGAAAAAATCAATTAAAATGTTCTTAGGCAAAGAAACTGCCCACCTGACTTTGTAGGTGTTGCCTTTCTTTGCTCAAAAGCTTTCCTTCCATCTGATAGTCACAAGGTGACATTAGGCTGTACCTTGTCAGTCATGTTTTACATGGGGTAGATTTCCCCACTCCTCTGTGTGTGGCGGGTGCATCTACAGTATGAAACAAATGTTTGCTAATGAGCAGTTTGGGGGAGCAGTCCTAAGGATACTGAATTACTTATTGGCTCTGTTCACTGGCAAGATTCTTTTTACCAGGCCCCTACAGGCCTTAGTTGCTGTAGCCTGTCATTTTTGGCCAAGGTCAAAGAGAAAAGGTTTAGGTCCACAGAACTTGAATGGGTGGCAAATGTGAACACTGGGTGTATGAAGCAGCCACTTGCTCTTGATCTCATTCTCGCTGATTGGTGTCATTGTTTCATAGAGCAGACTGGCTTGGAACTTGCTCCCGACGTTGATTGCGAGTGTGAGCTAGTACATCCCGTGCCATCACTTTCTCCCGTAACTGTGGTCCTGGTTCATAGCCCACCGGCTGGCGCTGAACAGCGATGTCCGCCCCCTTCCTAGGTTGCATCAAATAGCAGCTTTTCAAAATAATCAAGCAAGAGTTCGGTTAAGGATATCTTGGTGTGTATTTATAATAAAATACCATTCAATTGATAAAGAAAAAGACAGATCTTTACATATTTCCTCATCTCACTGCTCTTCATTTTGATGTTACTTATTTATTACATGTATTGACTAATTTTATATTGCTATGGTAAGACACCATGGCCAGAGCAACTTAAAGAAAACAGTCAACGTGCGCTTATGGTTCTAGAGGGATTCGGGTCTGCCGTGGTAGGGAAGGGCAGAAAGCACAGAGGGACACACATGGTTCAGCTCTAACTTCTCGGAGCCTGCCTACATCCAGTGACATACTTTCTCCAGCTTCTTAAAACTCAGCTGGGCGCCAAGTATTCAAACGTCCAGATTATGGGGGACATTTCTCACTCAAACTATCATATTAAGTTTTCAGGTTAGTACGAAAGTTACCGGGTTTCCCCATGGCATATTCTTGCATCACTTGCGCCTGTCACCCGCTGTCCTTCCTCACGCTCCCTAGCAGCATGCTCTGCATTTGGTCACCCAGGCAGCCTCTTGGCTGTCTCAGCATATGTATCCCATTCCTTTGCTTTCCTTCCTCCCTAAGATTTCTTCCTTCTGTCTCACGATCTCTTTACTAGTTTTATGACACACATACGTGCATATACAAACATATAATACTATTTTAAATACAGATGCCGTATATAGGAGAAAATACTCTTTGTCTTTTTGAATTTGGTTTATTTTGCTTGACATATGTGTTCCAACTGCATCCACTTTTCAGCAAATGTCATGATTTTGTCTTTCTTTATGGCTGCACAAAATTCCATTGTGTATATGAACCACATTTTCTGTATCCCTCCTGTGTTGATGGATGTATAGGCTGGCTCCATTTTCTGGCTGTTATGAATAGTGCAACAATGAACTGCATGCACAGATCTCTGTGGGATGCTGGCTCGTTTCTTTGGGTGTGTACCCAGGAGTGGAATTGCTGGGTTATATGATAGCTCTGTTTCAGTTTTTGGAGCAGTCTCTCTTTGAGCTCCATGGTGCCTGTATGAGTTTACCCTTCCACCAGCAGTAATTAAGTACTCCCCATTACTTCCCCCACATCCTTAGGATCTGAGATATTTTATTTTCTTGATGCTAGCCATTCTGACTTGGGAGAGATGAAATCTCAAGGCAGGTTTAATTTTCATTTCCCTGAAGTCTAGGGATGTCAAATACGTCTCAAGTACTCAGACATTGGTGTTCTTTTCTTTTGAGGCGACTATTCAGCCTTAATGTGGTTCAAAGGATCTTCTCTAAAACACAGTGTTTAGTTTAAAGGAGGAAAAAGAAAATGCTGATCAGTGGGTATCATATGTGATCTACTTACGTGTTTAAGATATTATATATAGTATATATTACTCTCTCTCTCTCTCTCTCTCTCTCTCTGTGTGTGTGTGTGTGTGTGTACATGTGTGTAGGGTATGGGTATGGGCATGCTACTGAGCCTTTGTAGATGTCAAAAACCCAACAATTTGAAAGTTGGTTCTGTCCTCATGCCTTGTCTCTGAGGCAGGGTCTCCCCTGTTGTTTCTGTTACCACCGTTGTACTTAGGTACAGGCTGACTTTCATGTCTTGCCTATCACACTGTGAGAGGGCCTGGGCTGGTTATATAGAAGTGAGCCTCTCCTCTGGCTTGGTTGATGTGCGTCTGGAGCTCTAACTCAGGTTCAGGGTTGTGTGGCAAGGGCTCTCACCTGCTGAGCTGTCTTGGAGGTGATTTTTAGTGTAAACACAAGTACCAGGTGGTTTTAAATTTTGACTTATTTTGCTTAGCATATGTTCTTCAAGTGTGTGTGTGTGTGTGTGTGTGTGTGTGTTGGATATTTTAGGTAAGAAATACAAGAAATTGATAGCCAAAGTGGATTGCTGTTCAAGGACAGGGAAATGGAGAGAGTACGGTGCGAGAGAAGTTTTAACTGGAACCCTTACATGAGTAGCAGATTTGCAGTGTGTTATTGGCTCGGCTCAATTACATTTCCCAGAATTCCTTATGCTGGGTCTTTCCAGTTAGAATAGGCATCTAGTGAGATTACTAGATGAGTTTCAGAAGGTAGAAGCAAAGGCATGTTGTAGCTCGCACTGCTGTTGCTCGCCTGCTGGCAGCCAGTGCTGGCAGGAGGAAGGCAGTGTCGGGGCTTGCACTGGGTCCTCTCTCTTGGATGGAAATTTGATCTTCAGCTCTGACTTCTCTGTCTAGTTGTGATGAGTGAAGCAACCTCTCTTGCAGCAGCACTGAGAACCAGCATTCGTTGGTTCTCATCAGACATAAGGGTTCCAGCTTGTCCTTGACATCCTTACCTTTCTATTCATATCTGCGGATTTAACGTCAGATGGGGAGACAGCTCGCACAGACTGGTTTTCCAGCCTCTGCTGTTCCATTACTATGTGCACAAATCCTTTATTGGGTGTGCGCATAACTCTGATGGTTCTAGGACTGAACTCTAATGCAGAATTACTAGATTTTTTTTTAAAAAGTACGTTCATGCATTATCCATTCAAAATTAAATAAATATTTCCAGTGCAGATCTAGAAGCCATGAGTACCCCTTCTCAGATCCCACTGGGGGCTCAAGGGAGATGGCTTGAGGTGGCAGCTTTGGCTCTACCTGCTCCTCAACCTTCAGCCACTTTTTGAGATTTTTCTCTTTATCTTTTGTTTTCAGCAAGCTGGGCATGGTGTTCTCAGCTCTCTGTTTGTGGTTGCCCTGCTTAGTGCTCACAGCGGTAATGGAGAGGGAAGAAAGACTTTTCTTTCTCCCACCAAATTTAGGAATGTTTTGTCATTCCATACCCAACCCCCATCTTTCGGTTTTTTTTTTAAAAAAACAACACTTGTTTTACTTTCATTCATGTGTGTATGTGTGTATCTGTGTGTGTGGCTACTTACCTGCAAGTGAGCCAGAAGAGGGTTTCAGACTCTTTGGAGCTAGAGTTGCAAGACATTGGGAGCAGCCTGGCTGGTGCAGAGAGCTGACTCCCAGCATTCCTCACTGCTGGCCAGCTCTCCAGTCCTCCAAACACCCAGCTTTTATGTGGGTACCAGGGGTCAAACTGGTCTCATGTTGTGTGTCTGCACACTGATGGCTGAATCTGGGCTTGTTGGTTTAAGATCCCCTTAGGTTGGTTGTAGCCGGTCCTTTAAGGCTGGAGTTTTTCCCAGTGTGACCCCTATGGAGTCTTAGCCCGGGGTTCCAGCAGCTGCTGAGAACTCTGCTTGGTCCTGGCTTTAGCATCTCTGTTGGGCCTACAGGATTCAGAACTGTTCTTGCAACATCTCGCAGGATCTCTCTCATGTGTTACAGCTTCATTTACAGCTTGGAGATTCAAGAAGACCCCTATCTACATGTCCTTTAAATTTTCCTGTATTGTTTCTTTCTTTTTTTCTTTTTAAAATGAGTTTATTTAATTAAACAACAGAATGCTTGACTTGTAGGGAAGACTATTAAAGTTCATTTTGTCCTCAGCATATTCCCAGGTTGTTTAGCTGTTTTAAAACTTCTGTCTCCATTTGATATAATGTAAACATAAGCTTGGCCTTTTAGTTTAAAAACAGAAAGTTCAGTATGCTTGTGCCATCCCCCAGGTACGTCCTGCATGGTAGAAGGACTGGGTGGGGAGGGAAAGAACAGAGCTGTAGCCATCAGGCTGTGAGAAGACCAAGCTAAGGCTTATTACAGGGTGTGTGTTCTCTGTCTGTAAGAACATTTGGGAGGAAAATAATGGCTTTGCATTTTAGTAGACACCTGTCTAGTGCTGGAACACGTCAGTGGCACCTTCGTCTTCCATTTCAGGCTGTGCAGCTGTGTCTGGTCACTGATTGGCTGCCCATCCTCACTGGGAAACCCTGTTGTTCACAATAGGCTTTCATTACTCGACCGTGTGTGTCTGCCTCTTAGCTGTGAATGGCACCGCAAAACCATCTTGCACTACAACCTTCAAAATAATGCAATCCTTGTTCTCAGTTTTGACTCTTTCTTTGGGTTTATGCTGCTCATGGTGCACCTCACAGTTATTCCAGCTGCAGTTTCACAGAAGAGGTTCTAAGTCACCACTGCAGGACACAAGCAGTGCCCTGGTGTGTTTTGTCTGTCTGTCTGTCTGTCTGTCTTTCCCTCCCTCCCTTCCTCCCTCCTTCCCTCTCTCCCTTCATTCTTCCTTCCCTCCCTCCCTTTTCATCTCATCCTTTCTTTCTTTCCTTCTTTTTTGAGACAGGATCTCTCTACACAATTCTGGCTGTCCTGGAACTAGCTAGCTCTTGTAGACCAGGTTGGCCTCAAACTCACAGAAATCCTTCTGCCTCTGCCTCCTGAGTGGTGGAATTAAAGGCGTGCACACTATACCCAGTTCCTTGAACTATTTTATTCTTTTCATTTTCTCTGTTAATCGATTTCTGAAACTTACTTTTGGGGTAGAACTTTCTAGATACAGCATCTATTATTTGGCTTCTCCAGAGAACAATTTTTTTTTTTTTACAGGATTTGTACTCTGAACAGCTGACTTCCTCTCCTTTACTTTTCCTCAAAAACTCTAGCTGCTGCCTCAGCAAACATGCCCTCCAAGGTGTTTCCGTCCCCCAGGAGGCTGGCTGCTGTCTCTGCACCCCCACTTCCTCATGCCTTGCCTGGGGAAATGTCTCCAGCAGAACACAGATGACTGTGGCGCTCACCTTGTATACTTCCCTTCCTTCAAGGACTGTATCCGTGTGCTATTGTCTGATGTCTAAAATGAGTCACCTCATACATTTTGTTTATTTTTATAATTATTTTAAGATTATGGAGTAAGCAATTGTGGCTGAAGTGAAAGTCTGACTTACGTTTCTAAATAAAATTGATATCCTCCTGGACTCATCTAGTTTAGGCATCATTGGCTTTTATCCTAGCTCATTCACACCCTCTTTCCCTATCTTTATTGTCATGGTGTATTCCAACCTCTATTCTGATCACAGTGTTCAGAGTTTTGTTGTTATGAATGTGCAGATCCAGATGAACTGAACTGTGATCCTCTGCTTGCTAGTGTTGCTGGAGTGGGTATCTGTTGGCTTGCTTACCTTTTCTTTATGTCTTTGAATGTTTCTGTTTCCCTTCAACCATCTTACAAGCCGTACTTGTACGTGTGGCCGCACTCCCCTGGTGCGGCAGTGTTTTCCACTGGAGACTCTGCTCTGTGTTAATCTCATATGGTTGCTCCTGATCTGTGCTTTTCTAGCTGATGTCAGCCAGCTCCCAAATAACCAGACAGAAACTTCTTATTAATTATGAAAACTCGGCCAATATCTTAGGCTTGTAGGTACCTCTTATAACTTAAATTAACCTATATTTTTATTAATCTACATTTTACCACATTGCTTTTACCTTTATCTCACTTTGTGTGTCCAACTTCTTCTGCATCTGCCCAGCTTCTTTGCCCTTCTTCTTTCCAACATTCTCTCTGCCCTGAAAATTGTGCAAGCTATTGGCTGTTTAGTGTTTTGTTGTTGTTGTTTTGTTTTGTTTTTCAAGATAGGGTTTCTCTGTAGCTTTGAAGCCTGTCCTGGAACTAGCTCTTTTAGACCAGGCTGGCCTTGAACTCACAGAGATCCGCCTGCCTCTGCCTCCCAAGTACTGGGATTAAAGGCGTGCACCACCACCGCCTGGCTTGGCTGTTTAGCTTTTTATTAAACCAATCACAGTGACATATCCTCATACATTGTAAAGGAATATTCCACAATATTTTACCATCTCTCCAACGTAATACTAATGATAATAAATAATAATATCAATAGCCATTATTATTATTGAATGATCCATAGATTTCTCTCTTAGTTTCTCTCTTTTTTCTTTCTTTTCTCTTGGATCTCAAGTCCTAGATGTGCAGTTCTCCAGTTACTGAGAGACTGTACTCCCACTGGCTAAGCATGGTAGCATAGAACAACAAGAGTTTGTGCTCTGTAATTGGAGCTTTCTGTTCTGCCCAACTGTTCTCAAATACCTGGTGGTCACTTCCAAATAATTGACTCAGAGTTTTAATATTACTTATAAATGCTCAACCAATAGCTCAGGCTTATTACTAACTAGTTCTTACATTTTAGGTTAACACATATTCTTTATTTATACTCTGCTGCAAGGCAGTCATCTCCTGCTCCCTCTGTGTCTGGCTGGTGACTCTTGACTCTACCCTTCTCCTTCCCATCATTCTTTAGTTGCCCCACCTATGCTTCCTGCCTGGCTACTGGTCAATCAGCATTTTATTAGACCAATTTGAGTGACAAATCTTTACATATAAAAGAGGATTATTCCACATCAGTGCCCACACTGGCTAAGCATGGTGGTATAGAAGAGTAAGAGACTGTGCCCACACTTCTACCATGATTAATAAAAGCTCAGGGTCAGAAATTGGGGTTCAACCTGAAGATCTGAAAAGCAAAACAGCCAGCCACTACCTCTTACCTAGACCTCAGTCTGAAATGGCGATCCTGCCTCCAGGAATCTCAGAAGGAGACTGCCCTGAGAGCTGTCTTCTCTCAACCCCGTCCTATATTCCTCTTTAGGGCTGGGATCAAAGTCATGCACCACTGACCACTAGGATTAAAGGCATGCACCACCCAATTTCTATGGCAACTAGGGTAGCTACTGGGATTACCATAACCTGGTCTGTAAGGCTGACCAATGGGACGGCTTTACTCTCAGATCTTCAGGCAGTCTTCGTTTATTAGAATACAGCTGAAATGCTACTACACAGACTGGTTAAGCATGGTGGTATAGAACACTAAGAAAAAAAAATCCCCCCAAGCTGGAGTGATAACCCATAGTTTAAGAGCACTGGCTGCTCTTCCAGACAGCTTACAGACATCTGTAACTCCTGTCTCAGGGAATCTAATGTTCTCTTCTGGTCTCTGTTAGTACGAGGAATGCATATGGTACACAGACATACATGCAGGCAAAACAGACACACACATTAAAAAAAAAATTTGATTAAAAATTCTCCAAACAAAACCATGACAGCATCCCCCACCAAAACTTCCTAGCAATGTAGCAAGTAAATAAGCAACAAATTAGAGAAATAAAAACTATGAGCATGGACTCAGTGGTACATATCTACAGTCCCAGCTGCAGTGGGCTTACTGGTACATATCTGTCGTCCTAGCCAAAATGGGATCAGCGGTATGTATCTGCAGTCCCAGCCACCTTGGAGACTGAGGCAGGGAAACTGAGTTCAGGACTAGTCTTGGCAGCACAGTAAAATCATTTCAATGAAATGGAATAGTCAAATAAACACCATAGAGGGAATGAACGTGGTGTAGAGAAAGAGAATAAAAGTAAGGAGGGGTATTTAACTGTGAAGGTCAAAGAAGACCTCACTGCAGAAATGCCATTGACCCTTAGACTGGTCAAAGTTGGCCCTTTGAATATGGGGAAGTGTTTGATTTGCTGAAGCGAAGGTAGCGATGCTAGTGTCTAGCAGATGAAGAGGAGCCTGGCTCTGGAAAAGACTGGAGTGGGCTGTGGGTCCTGGGCATATGGCATCTTCTAAGCCAGTAAGGACTGGAGATTTTATCTGAGTTGCACTGAGAAGCCACTGGCAATGTGGTGGTGTGGTAGGGGGTGGGGCTAAGGGGGAATATGATGTCATTTCTGCATTCCTATTTTAAACCATTGTTGCAGATGCAGCATGTAAAACGCTGGAGATGGAAGCAGGAGACAGAGCTGCAATGAGGGAGACCAGTGCTGGAGTCTTTGATGGGGAAGATTCAGGCAAGAGGACAGGCAAGGTTTACCTCAAGATGAAGTGGTCAGAGTTTGTGAAGCCTTCAAGGGATGGAGTCACAGTTGCCCCCTATCAGCTGAGAGGCTAGGTGTGAGAACCACAGGGGGGAGGGCCTTGGGCTTTCCACAGGGCAGGATACCCTGCCCCCCTTTAGGAAGCAGGCAGGGAGGTGGGGTAGTGGGGGAGCGGGAGGGCCGAGGACAAGGGGAGTAATTGTAAATCTCTCTTTTAACAATAAAAAATAAATAAAAAATTTAAAGAAAGAAAAAAAAGAAATGACAACCTTGGGACAAATCCTCACACACCTGAGCAAAAGGAATCGGGATGTCCTGAAGCTCTCAGACCAGAAGTGGGACTTTTGAAAAGTGGTCTGCATTTATTTCCCAGCATTGCTCTCAGGCCATGGGAGAAGGATGACGATAAAATGACAACATGCAACCTTCCTTGGGCCCGTATGGAAGCCTGGAACAAGAATCCCTCTGAGAGGTCAAATATTTTGTCCTAAATGACACAGACTGTAAGAGAGGTAAGGAGACATTCAAGCTCCAGTATCTGACAAAAAGCTTGCTCTCTCTCTCCTCCCCTCCCCCACTCTCCAGGATCTTGCCATGGCTCTCATTATGTAGCCCTCGCTGATCTTGAAGAAAAGGCAATCCTCCTGCCTCATCCTCTAGTGTGCTGGGATTACAGGCTGCTACACCTGGTTAGTACATTAGAACCCAGATTAAAAGCAAAAACTGCCATCAATGTCAAGAATAATAAAAGCCTGTTGGAACAAAAAAGGACCTTCCCTGGCCAGCTTAAAATTGAGGGACCCTGTCAAAGGTCAGAGGGTGTCAGGGATATTCCTGAGCTAGGCTGTCTACTTACCTCTTCATGGGTGACTTTAGCTCAGGCTCCTTCTGCCTGGAGCGAGGATGAGTCAGCTTCTAAGCCATTCTTCTGGGAGCTAATAATTAACTGTCCCTAGTTTTGCCCCACCTGGGACTCAGTTGCCTCCCATCTCAGACCAGGTACAGTCTGGGGCACCAGCAACCTTGGAGATGGCAAGGCTGTGCGGTTTTTTGTTTTTTTTTTTTTTTTTATCACAGGGCACACTCTTATCTCTGGTTGGTCTTTTCTCCATTAATTCACACCTCTTATCTTTCCCATCTTAGGTCTCCTTGCAATGAGCTGCCTTCTGCCCAGTGAGCCTGCGCTCTGTGCAGGCACCCTGTCCCTGGACTGACCCCTCTGAGGGTCTCATTTGTCTCCCTGTGGCCCTCATCATGCCTGACCCTGTCCAAGCTCTCTTTGATCTGTCCTCTGTCTCTGCTTTCACCTAGAATTCTTCTTTCTGCTTTCAAGACTTTGTCCTATCCCATTCCAGAAATTCTCCTGACTCTAAGGGGTGGTGTTTCTTAGAGTCAGACCCTTTGCCCCTCCAAAAGGACAGGAAGGTGAGAAGCGGAAGCAGCCACTTGTGTTGTTAGAGGAATGGGCCTTGAGCATACAGAGCGAGTCTCCTGCATTCTCCATCAAAAGAAATGGAGAGTTGAGGTGGAGAAACAGGAAATGAAGGGCCTGTTGGCAGCTGTACCTCATTCCTGCAAGCAGTTAGGAATGAGGCACCTACTGTGTGCACCATGGTGTAGGGCAGAGCCAGGATCTAAAACTACATATCTGTGCTAATGATGATCAGGGCCCCCCAAGCCTGGGACCCTGGGAAGTGAGGACACAGGAGAAGGAACTTGGTCTTGGTGGGTCGGGGGCTGTCTGGACCAGATGTGAGCCATGACATGTAGAGCCCCCAGCTGTGAAGGAGACGGAACCAGAGACCTGGTTCTGGTCACAATAAGTGATCACTTTCTCTGGCTTTGGGTCCAAGCTAGCCTCACACTCTCCTTGGTGTCTCTTCAGGCTGGAGTTGCCCTGAATGCCAGCACTGGTCTGTCTCTGGGCATTCTGCCACCTACAGCAAACAGAATAGGAGAGTGTGTCCTTACTGTCGCCATCTGTGTTTGCCGAGACTGTGGGGTGGTGGCAGGGAGGAGCAGAAACACCTGCTGGAGGGAGGGAGAATGTTTGGTGTTCAGACACTCATTTGGGTAGCCTGGAGAGACCCTTTCCTGGCTGTGCAAGGAAGGCCAGGCACTGCTTTCTTTGAAATCTCCAGTTTTAATTTCTTTTAGAAAAACTTAAGATTGAAAAGCAAAGCCCCAATCTGCCCAACTGCCATCTGTTTGTGCTCTGTAGGAGGCTGGTGTGTCTAGAGAACAGGACGACGCATGCGTGGGGAAAGACCTGGAGTTTGCTCTGTGTGAGCTGCAAGGGTTTGAGTAAAGAAAAACATGGTCTGAGTTATGTTTAAAACAAAGCAAGCTACTGTTCCAACCACCAATAAATACACAAATGATAGGAGGCAAGGAGAAGGGAAGGAAGGGGAGAAAGGAGGAAAGAATAAAAAGGAAGAAAGATGGACACATCACGGTCACTACATTGCCAGAGGCTAGACTGAGGGCACGTGGGTGGGTCAGCACACAGGTGCTGAGATGGGCTTGGTGGGGGCAGTGGAAGTGCTGGGGAGGGCCCAGAACTCTGAGTGTAGCTTGAGATAGAGCGAGAGCTTCTCTGCTCATTTGGAAATGACCCCAGAAAGACAAATAGTACAAAGGCTTGAACCACTGGATCATGGAATTTTCATTTATTAAGAAGGCAAAGATTGCAATGTCACCTTCTTAACCCGGTCTATGGTGTCCCCCTTGACTCTAGAATGGAAACAAGACCACCCTTGGCACCTGTCATTAGGCCTCATACTGTCAAGAGGCACTATGGATATCATGGGGAAAAAAAAGCCTCAGGTGCTTAGACAGATCTTGGGCTTCTGCGGGCCAGTTGGAGACAAAGACACTGGGGTTCTGTGGGTCTCCTTGGTAGTTGGGTCCCCAGCTGCATGTGAAAAGCTGTAAACCAGGAGCCAGAGCGATGGCCCAGCAGTTTAGAGCACTGGCTTCTCTTCCAGGGGTCCTGGGCTTAATTCCCAGCAAGCACATGATGGCTCATGGTCCTCTGTAACTGTCGTCCCATGGGATCCAGTGTCCTCTTCTGTACATGCAGACAAAACATCCCTATACATAAAAATACACACGAAAAAGCCCTCTTAGAAGCTGTAAAATACTCCTGCACGTTGCTGAGCTGTTGTGACGGCAATAATGCCTGCTGTGTTTCTGAGCACACTGTAAAGACAGGAGCCATTTGAGTGTGACACTCTAGGGGAAACCACATTTACCACAGCAGTAGACATCTGAAATCTCTGCTTGAGGACTTGACGGCTGGATGAGTTTCCCAGGTTATCCTTCGAAGTGGAGGGGCTCTGAGCTATTTATGAAATACTCACCATAGGCTGGCTTTGTGGCACACATCTGTAATCCCAAAACTAGGGAGGTGAAGATATGGGGATTGATGTGAATTTGGGCTCCACCTTGAGTTCAAGGCCAGATAAGGGCACAGAATGAAACTGTCTCTTTTACGCACAAATCTACTGATGCTATAGTTAACTGCCAATAGCAGCAGCAGCAGAGAAGACACTGTCAGTGGGGCCTGGGAAGCAATGTTTGTTTGCTTTTATGTAGCCCTGGCTAGACTGACACTCATTATGTAGAACAACAGGCTGGCCTCAAACTCACAGAGGTCAGTCTGCCTCTGTCTCCCGCGTGCTGGGATTAAAAGAGTGCCACTGAGCTTGGCTGTTGGAAGCAATTTTTATTTCCAACTTAATGTTAACGGAAAGAGGAAAAGTAAGTAAATGAATGACTTAATGATATGTAAACCATAAAAATCTTTACAATGGGAGGTGGGAGAAGGGGTAGGAGGGGAACTATGTATGTAAAATGAACAAAAATTAAAAAAAAATAAACATACTGAAAAAAAGTATTTGATCCATTACAGTCGGTGTCAGTGTAAAGGAGAACATGGATGGACATGGGTGACACGAAGTGGGGTCCCGATGAGGTCAGCGCCTCTACAAAGACTCCTCTGCACATGCGCTGTAAGTAGCAGAAAGGCTGGCCCTGCTTCAATCTGCCAGTTCCTGAACAGGTACTTGTGTGTCATCAATTGCGAACAGATGCTATTGAAAAAAACTGTTTACTTATGGGATATGATTGTTCGCAAAAAAAAAAAAAATCCAAAAAAATTCCCCAAAACAGAGTACATTCTAATCTGTTGATGCATAAGTCAATGAAATTTTCTTATATTTTAGCTTAGTCTGGTTTTTTTTTTTTTTTGAGACATGGTCTCACATAGCCCAGGCTAGCATCAGACCCTCGATGGACTTCTCATCCCCCACTTCCCCAAGTGCTGGGATTATACATCTGTGCAAGCGCCCAACTGACTTGTCTCATGCTTTAGTTTTTAAAATTTAAATTATGTCGTGTGTGTGTGTGGTGGGGAGGAATATGTACATAAGTGCAGATACCCACTAAGGCACGAAGAGGGTGTCAGATGCCTGGAGGGGAGTTGTTGCTGGCACTGTGAACCCTCTGATGTGGGTACTGAGAATCACACTGTGTCCTCTTACAAAAACAGTAAGAGCTCTTAATCACCGGGCCATCTTGCTAGCCACATTTCTTATGCTTCAAATCAGCACAGAACCCTCTACAACTCCAGAAATCTATAACAGACTCTCCAGAAGGAGGGGAGAGTGTGGTGATGAGCTCTCAGGGTAGGGGCAGGGCTGGCTAGAAGGGCCTCACACCCTCAGGCGAGTGTTGTCTCTGTGCTCCACTCAGCATCTTTGTTCTGAGACAGATCTTGCTGTATTACAGGCCTCAGACTCGTGGGCTTAAGTGATTCAAGGTAGAACTTTTCAAAGTTAACAACACATGTGCAGCCATGGACTGTTCCTCGAGGGAAATGATTTCCAAAGTGAAAATTAGCCTGCTGGTGAACACCTTATACTCCCAGTGCTTGGGAGGTGGAGGCAGGAGGATTGCCTGGGCTACGTACTAAATTCTAGATCAGCCAGAACTATTTATATGTAAAAAGGTTCTCAAAAAGAAGAAGGAGGAGGAGGAGGAAGGAGGAGGAGGAGGAAGGAGGAGGAAGAGGAGGAAGAAGAGGAGGAGGAGGAGGAGGAGAAGAAGAAGGAGAAGAAGAAGAAGAAGAAGCAGCGGTGTGTGTGTGTGTGTGTGTGTGTGTGTGTGCTAGAGAGATCATTTAGCAACCAACAGCACTTGCTGGTTTTTCTTTTCTGAGACAGGGTTTCTCTATGTAGCAGTCCTAGCTGTCCTGGAACTCACTTTGTAGAGCAGGCCGGCCTCGAACTCATAGAGATCTGCCTGCCACTACCTCCCAAGTGCTAGGACTAAAAGTGTGCACCAACACCGCCCAGTGGCACTTGCTGCTTTTGCAGAGGATCTGGGTTTGGTTCCCAGCATCCACATGGCTTGAAGCCAACTATAAGTCCAGTTCCAGGGTATAGTAATCTCTCTGCTGGCATTGGGACCACCAGGTATACTACTACTGTGCACAAGTGTGTATGCAGGCACTCACACACACACATAAAAGAAAATAAATCTTTTTTAGAGGAAAAAGAAAAAAGGGCTGGGGAGTAGTTTCGTTGGCACCATGCTTGCACACACAAAAATCCAAGTCTGATCCTCAGCCTGGACATGGTGTCACACGCCTGTGACTCCCTTGAAGCATAGAGGCAGGAGGATCAGAAATTTAAGGTCATTCTCAGCCTCACAGTATATTTAAGGTCTATGAAAGCTACCCAAGACTCCATTGAAAGGGAAGGAAGGAAAGAAGGAAGAAAGGACAGAAGGAAGGACGGATGACTAGGGTAGATTGCTTGAGAAGTGACCTGAGGTGATAAGAATGAAATATGGAAGATTTAGAGCTGGGGCTCCACAGGCCTCTCTAATTCTCAACAGACCTCGGGGCAAATGGTCCTTATAATTTTGGACCTGGATCTTGTTTCTTGATCTTTATTTTTTTCCGGTAACTCCCTTGTGGTTTCCAGGCTCTGTTAGCTAAACTAACTACAATCAAGCTTGTTCTTTGGTAAGAATGGGCCTCCTTCCAGTGCCCCAGCCCCTAACACAGAGGAGGATTTCTAGCTGGGTAAATATCTACTAGATGAGATAGAATTGGTGTGAGAATTCCAAGAGCCTGCTGAGTTGCTGAACCACCTGGTTACTACCGCCTGGAGGGCCTCAGCCCAGACCACAAGGTTGGCCCTGCATCCTGTCTTATCTTCCATCAGTGCAGGTGCCAGTCTGGTCTGACTGCTCTCCCCAAGGGATGCTCTGGCTGGGTTTGGCAAGCATGCAGCAGGGCCTTGCTTGAAGGCCGCAGACCCACGAAGCACACGCAAATTGCCCTGAAGCAGCATTTCCCCAAGGTTTGGCTGAACTAAATGTTCCTCCCCCAGGCCCTGCCAACCTTGGACTAGAAACTGAAGTCAAGGGAGGGTTTGAGGAAGGGCAGAGGGGACGGAAAAGTGTTAGTAGTCAGAGCAAGGTCACCCATCTGCCACTGCTTTCCACACTCTCTTATCTGTGACGCCACCAGCCCCCAAGGTCCTCTCTTTTCTTTAAAACACTTGAATCACTGAAAACGATAAAAAGTAACTGAGTTCTGGCCTTCTGTCTCAGACATAACAGAGCTTGCCTTGATATTGAGACTGTCCTGATGGCGTGACCATGTTCCTGTGGCCCCAGAGTATGGCAGAGCTCTCTTGCTGGCAGAGAGGTCACTGGAACAAACTGCCACCAAGGCTGTCACCATTGCAAACAACTACCTGTGCTTGTCTGCCAGAGTCTGTTCCTGAACTGGTGGGCAGTAGACCAGCCAGTGACTATTCTTTAACAGGGCTGTGGATACTATCTTGTCATTCTCTGCCTCTGCAGGGGACACAGCAAGAGCTGGTCAGGAGCCAGCTGGCTTCAGAGGTTTACCACCTCAGTGGCAGTACTCTGTGTCACCATAAGGCCCACAAAAGGATGATGGAAGATGGACGGCAGTCCTGCCTTGACGGAGGTGCCAGTTGGGTGCAGAGGAGAGGGTGTGGTGCCGTTGGAGCAAGCAGAAGCCCAGAGTGTACAATCTCCTGCAAACCAGAGCCTCAAATTCAGTGAAGTAGGGGTTTAAAGAAGAGAAGTCCGGATGTGATTGGCTCACTGGCTTGGGTTTCAGCACTTGCTTGACGTTCAGTTGAAGCTCTAATTATGTTTGTCAATCTTCGCCCAAAACAAACCCACTACATAAATAGTCATGCAACCACTAAAGCCACAGTCATGAAACCAAAGCAAAACAGAAAAAGCCAGGGCAAGGCTAACCTGTAAATTCTTTCAGCATGTTTTAGAAACACGGATGGGAGCCTAACAGATGCATTAGGTACATTCTGCTTTCTGACTACTGACCTCTTGTAGAAATTACTTCAAGTCAGTACCTTTACATGTGCCCCATTCTTCCAAAAACTAATGGTAAGATTAGATGTGCTGGTGCACATTTGTAGTCACAGCTTAGATGAGGTGGAGGCAGGAGGATCGGAGAAAATGAGGGCAAGCTGGAGAGATGGACTAGCAGCAACTAAAAGCTCTTCCAGAGGATTTGGGTTTGAATCCCAGCACCCACATGGCTACATAGTGAGTTTGAGGCCATCTAGGGCTATATGACCCTGTCTCAATCAATCATTAGTCAATCAATAAATCAATCAATCAAACAAGATTATGGGAGAGTACAATTGACACATGCATAACCCTTTGCTACATTAACATTATGGACAGCCTGTGTGTACTTATCAGAGCACACATGCCATTTATCTTAATCATACTGCCCAACACTTTAACTATATAAGGAGAGTTCATAAAATCAGTGGGCTAATTCCATGTCTGACTGTGTGAGATTATCTTTCATATAGTCTCATATACACAATATTTATCACATATATACCAAATGCTAGAAACCATTTCATGTACTCAGGTATTTTATCATTGAGCAAAGCTAACTAAGATGATTCCCTTTTGATAAGCCAGCAGGGGAGGATAGAAAATGAACTCAGCAGAGAAGGAAAGTTCTAGCATGTTGGAGAAAGCAAAGAGTGACAGAACAGGACCTGGGGCACTTGTGGCCTGTGATAGCTAAGGATAGACTTAAGGATCACCCGGTTGGCTAGAGTTGTGACCTTTAAACTCTCTAGCTGACTAGGCTTTCAGCCCCTCACTCTCTTGGCCATCTTCCTTTGAGAAGATGCCAGCATGCCAGTATCTACTTTCCATGTGTCACTCACAGAGTACAATGAGGCAAAGGCTATTTGTGCGGCCGGTGATGTCATGCAGCTGTCCCATATTGGATTTACGGTTGTCAGAGGCCCCTGGGGTGGCTGGGTTGCCCCCTTTTATTTTTCGGGAATAGCCATTAAGCCAAGTTATCCTTATTTGGTTTCGCTTAAGCTTTTAGTTTTCAACCTTAATGCGGGACATTTGTGAATCTTTCCCCGAAGAGTTTCTATTTTACATTTTATTTCATGTTTCTATTTTGTGGAGCTGCTAGGTCTTGATTCTGAGTAAGCAGCATTATTGGATCTCTCTTTCATGCATATATATATATATATATATATATATATATATATATGAATATATTTAGCCAAACTAGGAAATCCAACCTTTATAACCTTTATTCTGGGGACAATGGGGAGCCACAAGGAGTAGCAAGAAGAGAATTGCCATGTAGAAGCAAGTGAAGATTCATTAGAGAGATGCAGGATAGCAAGGAGGGGTTCAAACCACATTGGGGAGAGTGCATGACAGGTGGGCCTCACCTATTGCAGCAGCGTCAAGAAGGGAGGTGGGATGGCCCTCAAAGGTCACCGAACTGAGGTCGTTTTCCAAAGTGAGGACAATGGGGAGAAAGCACTTTAGAATGAGGCTGAGTGAGATGGTGATGTCTGTGGGGCCAGGAGATGTTCTAACCTGTAGATGGAGAAGAGGAAGCTAAGAAGATCACCTGCAGAGAAGGGTTCCAGGGCAACTCTGCCACATGGAATAGGATTCTGAAGTCTCTGTGAGGTGGGGCAGGCAAAGCTGAGAGAGAGGGCAGAGGATGTAGAGATGTGGTTTCCAGGGTGACAACAGCTCTTCTGCATGGCTGTTGCAATCCAATCCAGAAATTGGCAGCAACCTGCATTGTGTGGGCAAGGTCTTCTACTGTGTGGCCAGAGAGGGGAGGGTGGTCTTCTACTGTGTGGCCAGAGAGGGGAGGGTGGTCTTCTACTGTGTGGCCAGNCATCTCACTGCCTGAACAGTCACCCAAAGTTCCTCTGTACCATTGGGGCATCCATTTTCAGCCTACAGGCCCATAGCATCCAGCAGACTTTTCCATGAAGCAGGAAATTTCAAAGACAGTTCAGTCACTTTCTTCTGTGTCCTGCAGAATGTCTCACAGACTCTTTCAGGAAGCAGGAACCCTGAAGGTTCATCTCACCTTTAGGCAAGTTCAGTAATCATTTCTTTGTGGGTCCTGCATGTCCAGTGAAGCAGTCCAGGCAAGAGCAGTTTCTTGCCCAAATGGCTAAGGAGCCTCTTCAATGCCCATCTTCCTCTCGAAGTAATTGGTGCTGCCAGGAGCAGACGTGTCTCATTGTCATGAAAAGTCCTAATCTTGAGCTAATGGGCAAATCAGTTTTATAACTAATGTAGACCTCTGTGTGATATCTTTGGGATTTAATGGCTGGGGAACCTGGTGGGACAGAAACCTGAACATGTCTACGTCCTGATCCTTTATTCTGATAACATCAGTGGTCTTAGAAGAGTCTAACTTGTTGATCTGGTTTTAACACGACCACTTCTTTGCAGACCGTAGCTTCAGATGGAGTCACATCCTGAGGTCCTGGAGAAAGGGTTTCAACATAGGGGCTCTTAGAAGATAGCAGAATGAGGGCACAGTGCAGCTCCCAAAAGGCCAGGGACCAGGCTGATGGCTTCATGTAAGTCATCTCATTTAATTCCTTAGTAACCATCACATAGACATAGCTACCATTCCTTTTTAACTTTTCCTCCTCTGCTTTTCTCCTCTGTGCGTGAGTGCATGTGTATATACCTGTGAGTTAGTGTGTGTGTGTGTGTGTGTGTGTGTGTGTGTTTCTTCATCTCTCACAGGCCTGGAAATCACCAAGTAGGCAAGGCTGATAGGCAAGTGAACTCCAGGCATCTGCATGTGTCCAACTCCATAGCCCTGGGATGACAGTCAGTATGTGCCATCATGCCTGATACCCCTGTGTAAGAGGAGGGCCTGTTTGTTTGTCCTGGTCGCCCAAAACTGAAAAAAAAACCACACAGGAATTATTAATATTAATTAAAACATTGCTTGGCCTATTAGCTCTAGCTTCTTATTGGCTAACTCATATTAATTTTACCCATTTCTATTAATTTGTATATTGTCACATGGCAGTGGCTTACCGGCAAAGATTCTAACTGGTGTCTGTGTCAGGTGGAGACATGGCGTCTCTCTGACTCTGCCTCCTTTCTCCCAGCGCACCATTTAGTTTTCCCCACCTACCTAAATTCTTCCCTATCAACAGACCAAGGCAGTTGATCAACACACAGACAGGACTTCCCATACCACTCCTGCCATGGGTTCTGAGTACTAAACCCAGGTCCTTGTGTTTGTAAGGCAAGTCACTTACTAAGTGAGCCATCTCCTCAGCTCTCTTTTTTCATCTCTTCTCTTTTTTCTTTGATTTTTCAGACAGGGTCTTGTTAGATAGCCTAGGCTAGCCCTGACTAATTGCAGTGCTCCATCTCCACCTTCCCAGTGCTGGAGCTGCAGGCACGTTCCCTCACCCTGTCTGTGCAGGAATAGAATCAGTGATTGACATCAAGATCACTCAGTCTGTAACTGGTTGAGTGGGACCCAGACCAGCAACCCAGCTTTAATCTCCTGCATGCTGTTTCTTAGGATTTTTCTACATTTACTGTGATTTTTTATGACTTTTCTAAGAAAAAAAATAAACTTATGGACTTTTGAGGGAATTTACCATTTTTCCATGCCAGTTGGCCTCTGTCAAACTCATACATGCTCACAACTCCAACAGTGGGTTCAGAGCCCAGGCTGGGGCTGCAAAGCTCCCTCTTGGTAATGGATTAAGTCTTCTGTGTGTGATATATGTGTATGTATGCACCATATCTATCAAAAAAGAGATGGGTAGAGAATGAATTGTTGGCTTGCTGAGTTTGCTCTTGGACTTCTGAGGTGCAAAGAAAATAAATTTGATTGGCAAATGTGATTTGGGTAAAGTGAGGAACAGTGTATGCATGAAAACAAAAAGAAACATCTCAGGGCATGCTTTTGGGGTGTTTCCTTTTATAAATCTTGTGTGTGTGTCTGTGTGTGTGTGTGTGTGTGTGTGTGTGTATACAATGTACATGGAAGGTCAGCTGCTCCTATCCACTCTCCCCATTTCACTGTAGGAAGGTTACACACACTCCTCAGGGTATCTGGGGATCCACATTTAGGCTCTCAGGTTGTCAAAGCAAGTGCTTTTACCCATTGAGCCATCTCCCCAGGTCTGGCTTGTTCCTTTTTTTTAATGTAGTGTTATTGAGGTATAGTTTATACAGAGAGCAACATTCCACAGTTATAGGCATGATCCTATGAATTCTGATGCATACATAAAACTGTGTAACTCAGCAGAAAAAAATAACGCCAGCTTGAATTTTGCANGTGGCCAGAGAGGGGAGGATGGTCTTCCCTCTTGAGGAGCTTGAAATCACACAGTGAATTTCAGAGCAGAATGATCCCTGACTAGACTCATGCTGATGGAGAGTACATACAGAAGTCAAGATCAGCAGGAAGTAGGGGAAGAAAGTGGTGAGAGGATGCTCATTTGTAATCAAAGGGTACCCTGGGAGGCTAGGGCTGGAGGACCTTGAGTTTTCCACCAGCCTGGGCTGTATACAAAGTTCCAAGTCAGCATGAACTCCAAGACACCAACCCAACAAACAACCCACCAACCAAGTCCTCCCAAAATAACAAAGACAACAAAAAGGTGATTTTGTCGGAATGGGTAATGGAGAGGTGACTCCCCCAGGTCCTTAGGAATTGGGGATGGACACAGTAATAAATCAATTTATACTTTCTCTGCTTTGCTCACTGCGGCTGCTATGTCTGCAGCTTTGTCTGACACCAATCAGTGCCCTGTGGATACTGCTGAACAACTCGTGCTCAGTGTTGTGAAGGTAGAGGGCGGGGCTGCACTGTGCATGGGTTGTCCAAGTGTGGAAACTCTAGGTTGGACACAGAACTTTGAATCAATATAGTTGTGGGCTGGACCTTATTTGTTTCCCAAAGCCCTTGTGTCAAAAACTTAGGCACCAACCCATGGTGCTATGAACAGTGATGGAGTCTACAGAAGGTGGGACCTACTGAAAAGAAGGTAGGCTCCTAGGAGGAAACATTGGGAGTCCAGTTTCTTCTTGTCTCTCTCTTCCTTCTTTGCCCCAGGAGACAGCTCTCTCCACTCATGATGTTCTCCCCACAGGTGCAGAGCCATGTGACCTCACACTAAACCCTGTGAAACTGTGAATCAAAACCATATCCCCTTCAAATTTGATCACCTCAGGTATTTTTGTCTTAGTGACAGAGGTGACTAAAGGTGGAGGCCGCCTTGCTACCCTAGAGAGACAAAATGAAAACTTTACACTTTAAGTGGAAATTTTTATTCAAGAAAAACTGAATTAGATATCCTTTGGCCTGGGAATAACCAACACATTTTCATTTCTGCTTCTGTCCTACATTTTCTTGCAACCATCAGCTTTTGACTCAAAAGATTTTCTAAGGGCCTGTGTGCTCTGAACCTCTGCTCAGTTTTGTGGGGGCCCCAGTGTAACAGGGTAGCAGTGCAGCAGCAGTGTGTAGCCCCCCTTGCATGAGCCCTCATCACCCTTCCCATGCCCAGAAAGACTGGTCAAATGTCAACCTTTAATACTGCCTGTTAAAGGAACAGATCAATGAATGGACATGTGGTTTTGTGTGGAGACAAAGCCATTGTGAGATAAAAGAACTTTATTATCTCACAAAGCAATAAATTGAATGTAAATTATTATTGGGGTTCAGAAGAAAAGGATGAACTTTGAAGCCATACCTTCAGAGGCAACAGTGCTCACAGGCATGCCTTTGAAAGCAGACAGCCTGGGTTTTAAGAATATTCTTACTGGGGCTGGCTATGTGACCTTGGGCTTGAGTTGGCTCCCTTGAACTCACACAGGGTTCTTGTAAGCATTTGAGGAACCTAGGCAAAGTCTTTCTAGTCCCCAGCACACAAGTCCTGACCCCCCAGTCCCCAGAACACAGGCCCTGACCCCCCCAGTCCCCAGAACACAGGCCCTGACCCCCCAGTCCCCAGAACACAGGCCCTGACCCCCCAGTCTCCAGCACACAGGCCCTGACCCC
>JAQHUG010000254.1:1413960-1438863 GCA_028555095.1 Dicrostonyx torquatus | reverse complement strand
GGGGTACAGGAATGCATGTCACATGTGTGTGTGGGTACATGAGTACATTCCACACGTGTGTGGGGGGTACAGGGGAGTATGCCACATGTGTGTGAGAGGTGCAGGGGTGCATTGCCACATGTGTGTGGGTTACAAGAGTGCATGCCACGTGTGTGGAGGTACAGCAGTACATATCATAGGTGTGTGGGGTGTGGGGGGTATATGCTGTATGTGGGGGTGCAGGGATGCATGCCACCTGTGTGTAGGGGTACAGAAGTGCAAGACATATGAGTGTTGTGGGTGCAGGAGTGCATGCCACATTTGTGTAAGTGCCCTCAGAGGCCAGAAGTGGCTGTCTGGATCTCCTGGAGCTGGGGTTACCAATAGTTATAAACTGCCATGTGGATGTCGTGATGCTGGGAATCAAACTCATGTCATCTGGAAGAACAACTCTTAACTGCTGAGCCATCTCTCCAGCCCTGGTATCTTTTAAAATGTTAATTATGTATTAAATTTTCCTCATCCATTCATTGGCTGAGGGACATCTAGGTTGTTTCCAGATTCTGGCTATTACAAATAATGCTGCTATGAGCATAGTTGAGAAAGTGTTATTGTGGTATGAGTGATTTGGGATTCCTTCTGTATGCAGCGAGTACCATTGGTTAATAAACTGCTCTGAGCCTATAGCAGAGCAGGGCAGAACAGAGCTAGGCAGGGAAAACTAAACTGAATGCTGGGAAAAGAAGCTGGAGTCAGGGAGAAGCCATATAATCCCACTAGAGACAGACACCAGATGGAACTTTACCTGGTAACCACAGCCACGTGGTGATACACAGATTAATGGAGATGGGTTAGTTTAGGATATAAGAGCAAGGTAGAAATATGCTTAAGCTATTGGCCAAACAGTATTGCAAATAATATGGTTTCTGTGTGATTGTTTCAGGGTTGAGCAGTCTCATTACAACAAATATGGTTTCTGTGTGATTGTTTCAGGGTTGAGCAGTCTCATTACAACAAATNCTGACTGCTTTTACAGCTGGTCCTGGATAAGCCTGGATAACTTTAAATACTGATTCCAGGCTGGATTTAGACAATTCTTTTTTCTTTCTCTTTTCCTTTTGTTTTTCTTTTTTTATGGTGCTGGGATCAAACCTAGGTCAGCAGGAAGTTCATTACACTGAGATACATCCTTGGCCTAGATAGTTTTCAGAATCTTTGTGACTTTTAATTGTTTCAAAGATTAGTTTTTCTTCTCATTAATTTATGTCCCTGCATGCATTTGTGCATTCGTGTGGTTATGGGGTCCTTCAGAGGGTGTCGGTCTCCTGGAGCAGCTGGAGAGCACCAAGCACTCTGGACCACATTGCTGAGCCATCACTCTGGTTCTCCTGCCCCTTTGTGAGTCAGGGTCTCACTCTGTACCACAGACTACCTTCAAACTTCTGCAGTTTTTCTGTCTTAGAGCTTGGATGACAAGCATGTGACACCACAGCCAGCATTCCTTTACACTTGTAAGACTGACACGGAATTGAAAGGAGACCTCTTGTTTCTATGTGTGTCCTGTAGGGTGTACCAGGCAAGTGTGCAGTGGATGAGAGACACGCTTGAGTCGCTGATAGTGAATTTGCTGAGAGAGACCTTCCAGGAATGAAAGCCAGGGCATGACGAGGAGGGACTGGGATGGGAGTGTGTGCTGAGAGAGAAAGGTCCCAGTCAGACTTTGAAAGACAAGGTGTTAGGAAGGAGAGACCAGACATTCTGGGGAGATGAAATAACTTGGGGAAATCTCCAAGGAAAGGGCATTTAGTTGCCAGTGGGAGAATAAAAAGCAGACTTGATGAGATGGGAGGCCAGTTTTCTCAACACAGAAGATCAGAATTCTTTGTAGTTAGTTCCCCAGTGAATACTTCTGGGGCTGGGATTTGTCTCCTGTCCTGGCCAATTAGATTATCTATCCCTAGCACATGCCATTTCATATTAGGAAGGTGAACCTTGACTGCCTAGGGTCAGCTGGACATTGCTTTCTAGAGCACGGGCAGGGCTTCGGGGAGAAGGGAAGCCACCCGGCGCAGGCAGTCCTGTGGCCTGTAGTAGTGGTGGGCCAGCATCCAGCGCGGGAGACGCCTCCCATCTGCAGTACCACAGCATACACCATAAGGGGAAATGGAGGATCAGGCTCATAATGCAGCGGTGGAGAAACAGAGGCACTGAAGCTGGGATCTTGAGCACGACCTAAGCTTTATAGTGAGTGAGCTCTGGGCCACAGGCTACAGAGTAAGCCCCTGTCTAAAACACAAACTAAAACCAAAACAAACCAACAAGCAAGCAAAACCAGGAACAAAAACTACTAAGGAAGAGGGGCGGGAGGGAAGAAAGCAACTTAAAATTGTGGCTCGTGGATCGTGGGCGAACTCCTTGCGATCCTGAGGAGGTGTTTTCCACATATGTCAGAATTCCATAAGAAATATCAAATGCACTGTAAGCAATAAGACTTGTTCCAACAGTAGAGCTGCCAGCTGAGTCTGGAACACACACACACACAAAATAAAATAAAATAAAAAATAATAAAACATCCCTGTCAATATGAACACAGGCACTTTGTCCAAAGGTCAGGCCAGGGCACCGCGGTGCCAGCTCTGGAGTCTACCTGTGGAAGGTGGTAATGTGAGAACAATGGAAGGAACAGACTCAAATGCACAATAGAACAGTCTCATCCCTCTAGCTCCTGTCTCAAAATTTCATCAATATTCCTGGGAAAAGTAAAAAAAATATTAGAATGCATCTCTATAGCCATTATCCCTGTAATTTCTGCCCTCATGGGTGATATGGGACCCCACTTCTAGCAACTCTCTAGGCACATACACGCCCATTTGCGGGGGGTGCTCTAGAGTTCCCCACTCACTGACCTCAGTTAAATGCTCATGGGAAACCAGAAGTTCCAGCAAGTGCCTGCCAGCACTCAAGAGATGGAGTCAGGAAGATTACCACGAGTTTGAGACCAGCCTGGGCTCCAAAGCAAGACTTTGTCTTGAGAAACTAACAGAAGGGGCTGACAGCATAGTTTAGCAGATGAAGGTGCAGACAGTCGAACCTGATGACCTGACTGTGATCCCTGGAATCCACACAGTAGGAGAGAACAGACTCCTGCCGAATGTTTTGACTTCTGTGCGTGGCATGACACATGTACATGTCACCTCCCATTAAAAACAAACAAATCCTAACGAATAAACAAAAAAATAAACTCACATCTTTGTGACAACTGCATCCTATATCTCCTCCCACAGTGCCACCTCACGGTCCATGTTTTCTGTGCAGTGGGCTGATTCCCTGTCTTTTGACAGAGGGAACCAGGTCTTCAATTATTTTAGCTTGCTCCCTGCCCTGACAGTACTTCTGCTGCGTTCTAGAACTTCACTAAATATTTGTTGTTGACTCTCAGCTTTAGCAGCAGGGACGGTGGCTTCGTTTTCAAACCAACATGGTGAAAAGCGAACTAGGTTTTTAGGGGATTAGTAGCTCTCAAAGGAAGAAGACTTGGTCAGGTGAAGAGGTGACAGAGCTGCCTCTGACAGCATATGTACACATGATTGGCTCCGACTTCTGCTTCCCCACGCAGGCTCCACAAGAGGCAATGCAGCATCCAGCAGAACTATGACAAGGTGACCTGTGGAGATCTCCCCCACCCAACCCTGAACCACTGGCACTCAAATAAGTCGTGCTTCTGGAGGACCAGCTACTGTGATGATAATCCAGGAAGGACAGTGCCCTTGAAAAGCAAGGAATAGAGCAATCAACTGAGGATTTAATTCTGTTTAATGCTCCAGGACTTCTGTTTCCAGTTTTGAAGAGTTCCTGGCAAGGGCTTTTTGAAGCCAGGGTGATCTGAATGGCTTGCAGGCTGCTGGTCCTGGAACCTGGCACACTGTGTTTACAGCCTGTGTTTGTTCCAGAAATGCTGGGTGTGGCCTAGTGGCAGCAGGGACAATGGGGGAGCTTAATTTGGAATCTGTTTTGCAAACTTTGGTCGTAAATGATATCTCTAGGAAGAATTGGTTTGGTTTTCTGGTGCTGGAATGAATTGGTCACCACTGTGGACTCTGCTGCTGGGCACGGACACGCTGGCAGTGGCTCCTGTCTTCCTCCAGCTCCTGTCCACAGCTATCTGTTGAGTTACCTCAGCTCTGACCTAATCCAGGCATCTGGCTCCAATGGTATACCTATCATTAGTATTATTATTATCTTTGCCATATTCAAGAAATTGTTGTTCATGATACAAAAATCAGAAATTTCAATTAAACAAAATTAAAAAGGATTTAGAATGATCCTCCTTGTAGGATTAATTATCGTCTGGTGTGGTAGAGCAAACCTGGAATGCCAACACTGGGTAGTAGAGGCAAGTGGCCAGCCTGGGCTAGAGAGTAAGTTCATTCAGTGTCAGGCTGAACTACACAGTGAATGAAGTCCTGTCTCAAAATGCCAATGGCTGAGCTGGGACTAGCGTGTGATATTTTAATTCCAACACTCAGGAGACAGAAGCAGGCAGATCTCCATAAATTCAAGGCCAGCCTGCTCGATCTCCAAAGAGAGTTCTGGGCATTGTCACTACATAGTGACAACCTTTCTAAAAGCAAGCAAAATCCAGTGACTTAGCAGGACATGGGGCCCCTNTTCTGTGTGATTGTTTCAGGGTTGAGCAGTCTCATTACAACAAATATGGTTTCTGTGTGATTGTTTCAGGGTTGAGCAGTCTCATTACAACAAATTGGTGCTCCAATGTGTGCCAGTTAAATCTGCATAAAACCTGAAAAACCTTAAAAAAGTAATTTTAGATAAAAAGAACAGAGTTAAGCACAGCTTCTCGGTAGCCAGCATTTTGCATGTAGCATGCTGGAGCCCCTTTCAGAGAGGTCTTCCTGATTCAGTGGTAGCAAATGCGGTTTTGAAATGGCAGCTTTCTGGGCTGTGCTGCCAATGTGAACTCTGGCTCTTTCAGGAGTCTGAGCATTTAAATGGGGTTTGTGGGTAATATGTTGTAAGTTACTTGGTGGCAGTATGGACACTGGTTAATCAGAGTTGAGATGGTGAGGATGGCTCCCACCCAGCAGTCTCAGAAGCAGTGAACAGACTTCCACTATGTTGGGCTGGGTGGAGAAAGCAGGCAGGACTGTATTTGCCCTAGCAATGCCATTGCTTAGGTTTTTAAGAAATGCTTAGCATTTTAAGAAGCAGTCCTGGTCAGAAAAGGACTATAGATACACAATAAAGACAAATTCAGATGGAAAAGACCTCTAAATGGGTCACAGTGTTGGATAAATGAACGTAGGCTTGGGAAAAAAAGGAAAAAGAATATACACAGTTATAAAAAGAAGTAAATGGTTTAAAAAAGAGTAAAGTCTTTAAAGAGACAGAGTATAGACAGTCATAGATTAAAAGGAGTAAAGAAAGTAAGCCATGTAAAGATGAAATATACACAGAGTCTAGATTATGTATTTTACTGTGTTGTCTTTGAATTTTTTGACTGTGGAGAGACATTTGATTCTGGGGACTGCTAAGCTAAACCAACATATGTGTTTTAAAGGTTTCTTGATTCCAAAATTTGAGTCTAAGAATATGTTGCTTTGGAAAATATGTTGTTTCTACAGAGGATGAGAACCTATCGAATCCTTCCAGACTAATGTGGTTTGATGGACCAAGACCCCCTGAAAGGTCACCGTGAGCACCCCCAAAAATACTTCAACCAACAAAAAGCAGGAAGAAGTTTGGAGAGAACTACAACCAAATTCTCCAAAAGATTGTTTCTAAATGTTTGTTTACATTTAAAGGGGGATATGCTATAAAGATTTGCATTGGTATGGATCTTGCTCTATTAATACAAATTTAAGGTCAATTTTTGTTATACTGTATATATGATTTCTGATCTTGATTAAGGTGTTGTGTTTGTCCAACTCATTTAAAAATGTAATGTATAGTTAATAAATATAGGTTAATAGATAATCATCTATAATAGTCAAGCTTGTAGTCATGTTAGTTAGATTTTCTAGATGTACAGAGATGTATTTCAGATGGATAGGTATTCTTCAAATCTTTCAAAGACTACAGAATATGACATTTAAAATGTTTAAGAGTTTAGGACTTTTTGTGACAGTGAGACACATCTGCTCCTGGCAGCACCAATAACTTCAAGAGGATGATGGACATCAAAGAGGCTCCTTATGGAGTTTGTTAGCCACTTGGGCAAGAAACTGCTCTTGCCTGGACTGCTTGATGGTATGCTGTATGAATTGGACATACAGGATCCACAGAGAAATGATTGCTGAACTTGCCTAAGAACCCATCCTTCAGGGTTACTGTTTTGTGAAAGAGACTGCCACACATTCTGCAGGACACAGAAGAAAGTGATTGACAAACTGTCAGAATAGGTGTAACTGTCTTTGAAATTTCCTGCTTCATGGAAAAGTCTGCTGGATACTATGGGCCTGTAGGCTGAATATGGATGCCCCAATGGCATAGAAGAACCTTGGGTGACTGTCCAGGCAGTGAGATGTCTCTGTCAATCCTAGAGTTTTGGAAGTTTCTTGCAATGCACTTTCTGTTTGCTTAGGTAATATTATATATCCTTCTGGGGTCTTTGATGGAGTTGAACAGATAGCTATAGTTTTTCTTAGTTATGATAAAAGATAAAGTAGATATAAACATTGTAACTGTAATTCTTGTTTGATAACTGTTTTGCTATATGTAATTACTATGATAAAGTTAAAACTTTCTTTTTAAACAGAAAAGGGGGGATGATATGAAATTCCCCTCTGTATTCAGTGAATACCATTGGTTAATAAACTGCTCTGAGCCTACAGAAGAGCAGGGCAGAACAGAGCTAGGCAGGGAAAACTAAACTAAATGCTGGGAGAAAGAAGCTGGAGTCAGGGAGAAGCCATGTAGTCCCACTGGAGACAGATGCTGGGCGGAACTTTATATAGTAAACCACAGTCACATGGTGATACACAGATTAATGGAGATGGGTTAGTTTAGGATATAAGAGCAAGGTAGAAATATGCTTAAGCTATTGGCCAAACCATATTATTGCAAATAATATGGTTTCTGTGTGATTATTTCGGGGTTGAGCAGCTGGGAACTAACAAGTGGCCTCTTACTACAGTTTGAGTGCGCATCCTTTGAGTATATGCCCCAGAGTGGTCTTGAGGTAGATCGATTCCCAGTTTTCTGAGAAATCTCCATAGTGACTTCTAAAGTGGCTATACAAGGTTATACTCCCAGCAGCAATGCAGGAGTGTTCTCTTTACACCACAACCTTTCCGGCATAAGCTGTCGTCAGTGTTTTTGATCTTGGCCATTCTTACAGTTATAAGATGGTATCTCAGAGTTGCTTAGATTTTCATTTCTCTTATGACTAAGAGTATTGAGCAATTTCTTAAATGTTTTTTCACCATTTGAGTTTCTTCTGTTGAAAATTCTCTGTTTAGATCTGTACCCTATTTTTTTAAATTAAATTATTTGGTATTTTGGTGTGGTATATTTACACAGTGGAGTATTACTCAGCAGCAAAAACCAATGACATCTTGAAATTTGAAGGCAAATGGATGGAACTTGAAAAAACATCCTGAGTGAGGCAACCCAGGCCCAGAAAGACAAACACAGTATGTACTCAGTCATAAGTGGATATTAGATGCACAGCAAAGGATAAGCAGGCTACTGTCCACAATCCCAGAAAAGCTAGGGGAAAGGGAACACCCTAAGAGGGACACACATGGAAGACCCTAGGAAGGAAAATGGCTAAGATGTCCTGAATAAACTGGTAGAGTGGGTAGAAGGCAGGGGTTGGGGATGGGAGCATGAGGGATAAGAAGACTGAGTTGGGGGAGGGACCGAGTGGGAGAGCAATGAGGGAGGTATCTTGATAGAGAGAGCCTTGATGGGGGTTTAGGGAGAAACCTGGTGTTAGAGAAATTGCCAGGAATCCACAGGAATGACCCCAGCTAAGACTCCTAGCAATAGTGGAGAGGGTGTCTGAAGGGACCTTCCCTGTAATCAGATTAATGACTGCCCTAATTGTCATCATAGAACCTACATCCAGAACTGATGGAAGCAGATGCAGTGACCGACAGCCAAGCACTGTCCTGAGATCCAGGAGTTAAGCTGGAGAGAAGGAGGAGGATTCATATGAGCAAGGGGGGGGGGCTCAAGAGCATGATGGGAAAACCACAGAGACAGCTGACCTGAGTTAGTGGAAGCTCAGGAGTTCTGGACCTGGGGAACCTGCATAGGACAGAACTAGGTACTCTGAATGTGGTTGACAGTTATGTGATTTGATCTATTGTGCTGAGGGGCACCCTGGCAGTCACACCAGAACCTATCTGGTGCACAAACTGGGTGTTTTGAGCCCATTCTCTATGGTGGGACACCTTGCCCAGCCTTGATACAGGGGGAGGAGCTTGGTCCTGTCTCAAGTTGGTATCCTAGACCACATTGTTGACTCCCCGAGGAAGGAAGGCCTTACCACCTCTGGGGAGTGGGGTTTGGGAAGGAAGGAGGTTGGGGTGGGAGAAGGGGAGGGAGGGGGAACTGGGGCTAGTATGTAAAATTAAAAGTAAATTTTTAAACAAAAAATATGAAAAAATGTTAGCTATGTGTACATGTATGTCTCTCTATATGGTTATGTGTACATGTGTGTGCAGCCCTTAGAGATCAGAGGCTGAGAATCTCCTGGAGCTGGAGTTACAGGCAGTTGTGAGCCACCTGATGTAGGTGCTAGGAACCAACTTCAGTTCTTCTGGAAGAAAAGCATCTTCTCTTAACTGCTAGCTCACACTGCAGTTTTTGTTTGTTTTCTTGCTTGTTTGTTTTGGCTTTTTGAGACAGGGTTTCTCTGTAGCTTTGGAGCCTGTTCTGGAACTCACTTTGTAGATCAGGCTGGCCTTGAACTCACAGAGATCTGCCTGCCTCTGCCTCGTGAGTGCTGGAATTAAAAGCATGCACCATCTCTGCCCAGCTTACTACAGTGTTTTCATGAAGATTGAAGCTTAGAGAAGCGGAGATATCTGGTCAAGGGCACACAGCAAATTAGTAATATAGGCTACCCCAAAGCAAAACTAGGGGACACCCCAACACACTCCTCTTCTGCACCTCCAGGGTCAGATCAGTTCCTGAGGTCGTGGATCTCTCTGCAAAGACCATTTGAACCTATGTTTTGTTTCTGTCCTATGCTGATGCTCCCCTATTTCATAGAGCCAACAACTGTTATACAGTCCTGCCAGCTGGCTCACCTCGTCCCTAGCTATCTTTAACTAAGCTAATATCTGCACAGCTGCCACAATGACCTTTCCAGAACGTAGTATTGATAATGTCAAGTTTCCAATGCCACAGTGGTTCCAAGTTGTCTTCTAGATAAAGGTCAGAATACTCAGCTTGATACCCTGTTTCTTTGTTGGTTTGAGTCTCATGTCCCGTTGCCTTTGGACTTTAGTTATAAAGAGTCCTTTCTGTGTGGTTGGACAGATGGCTCAGCAATTAAGAGCACTCCAATGTGGGAGGTCCTTCTGTCTATGTGTTGCTTTTATTGGTTAATGAATAAATCTGTTTTGGCCAGTGGTTTAGCAGAATAGAACTAGGTGGGAAAACTAAACTGAATGCTGGGAGAAAGAAGGAAGAGTCAGGAGAAGCCATGGTGCCATCAGAGGGGAAAGACATGAGCTGCCAGCTGGAACTTTGCTGATTGGCCATGAGCCTCACGGTAAAATATAAAATAATAGAAATGGGTTAACCAAAGATATAAGAGCTAGCTAGCAACATGCTTAAGTGGTTGGCCAAGCAGTGATTCAAATAATATAATTTCTGTGTGATTATTTCAGGTCTAAGTGGCCAGGAATGAACAAAAAGTTTCTCCCAACAAACTGATGCACCAAGGTGGGTAACTACATCCACATAAAAACCTGAGAGAGCTGGAAAAGAAATTCTAGACACAAAAACAGTTCAATGAAGCTTTTTGCTCAGTTTGCTAGAAGCAAGCAGAAGCATGATTCCTTTAAGAGAGGTCTTCCTGATTCAGTGGTGGCAAAAAAAAAAAAAGCATGGTTTTGAAACAGTGGCTTCCTGGGCCATGCTTAGCAGGAATTCTGACTCTTTCGAGAGGTCTGGCTATGGAACATTTAAACGGGGTTTGTGAGCAAAGTGCTACTACTTTCTTAATGGCAACACAGACTTGCTACAACCTGACCCTGGATCTGGGGTAGAGAAAATGGCTCTGAGAGGCAGTGAGCAGACCTCCACCATATTGGACTGGGTGGAGCCAAAAAGCAAAGCAGTTTTAGTCCTAGTAAGGCTGCTTAACATCTTAAGACGTGCTCCTGGACAGAAAAGGATTTCAGATACATGACAGGACAGATTCAGACATAAAAGACCTCTAAATGAGACACAGTGTGTTTAAAAAATGTATAAAGGCTTGGGAAAGAGAAGAAAAAGAGTATAGAGAGTTATAAAAAGAAGTAAATCATTTTTTAAAAAAAGTCTTTAAAAAGACAGAGTACAGTCAGTCATAGATTAAAAGGAGTAAAGAAAAATAAGGCACGTAAAGATAGAACATACACAGAGAGTCTGAATTATGTATATTATTGTGTTTTTTAAAAATTTTTTGACTGTGAAGGAGCTAAGTAGAGAGAGACATTTTATTGTATGGGCTGCTAAGCTAAACCAAGATATATATTTTAAAGGTATCTTGACTTCAAAATTTGGATCTAAAGATCTGTTGCTTTTGAAAAGAGGTTTTTTCTTTTGTTTCCATAGAGGATGAGAACCTGTGGAATACTTACAGACGAATGTGGTTTTATGGACCAAGGCTTCCCAAAAGTAACTGTGAATAACCCCCCCCAAATTGCCTTGCCCAACAAAAATCAGGAAGCAGTTTGGAGAGAACTAAGCCCAAATTCCTAAACATTGTTTATAAATGTTTGCTTACATTTAAAGGGGGATATGCTATAGATATGAATATTGGTATGGATCTTGCTCTATTGATACAAATTTAAGGTCAGTTTTGTTATATGTATATTTCTGCTCTTGTGTTTGTGCAGCTCATTTAAAAATGTAATGTATAATTAAGAAATATAGGTTAATAGATAATCATATATAATAGTCAAGCTTGTAGTCATGTTAGTTAGGTTTTCTAGATATATAGTGATATATTTCAGTTAGATAATTTTCAAACCTTTCAGAGACCTATGGAATATGGCATTTAAAATGTTTTAAGGACTTAGGACTTTTCATGACAATGAGATACATCTGTTCCTGACAGCACCAATGTACTTCAAGAGGATGATGGGCATCAGAAAGGCTCCTCATGGAGTTTGTTAGCCATTTAGGCAAGAAATTGCTCTTGCCTGGACTGCTTGATGTTATGCTGTATGAACTGGACATGCAGGACCCACAGAAAAATGACTGCTGAACTTTCCTAATGGTGAGACCATCCTTTGGGGTTTCTGCTTTGTGAAAGAGACTGCAAGACATTTTTCAGGACACAGAAGAAAGTGACTGATGAACTTTGACAGTACAAGGCATAAGAGATTTTCAAATTTTCTGTTTCACATAAAACTCTGCTGGATACTATGGGCCTGCAGACTGAAGATGGGTGCCCCAATGTTACAGAAGAACTTTGGGTGTTCAGACAGTAAGATGTCTCTATCAATTCTAGAGTTTTGGAAGTTGCTTACAATGCACTTCCTGATTACTTAGGTAACATTATATTTTTCTGGAGTCTTTGATGAAGTTGAAGAATAATTATAATTATAGTTTTCCTTAAGATAAGTTATAAGTTAACTTAGTTATAAGTTAAGATAAAGTAGATATACATATTGTAACTGTAATTCTTGCTTGATACCTGTCTTGTTATATGTAATTTTACTTTGTTAAAGTTAAAACCTTCCTTTCTATTTAAACAGAAAAGGGGAAATGATGTGGAAGGTTCTTCCGTCTATGTGTTGCTTGTATTGGTTAATGAGTAAAGAAGCTACTTTCGGCCAATGGCTTAGCAGAGTATAGCCAGGCTGGAAAAGATATATAAAGAGAGAGAGTGGGTTGAGTCAAGGAGAAGCCATGTAGCCCCGTCGGAAACAGATGCTGGAACCTGCTGAAAATTTGCCAGTAGGCCATGACCTCATGGTATTACACAGATTAATAGAAATAGGTTAATTCAAGATATAAGAGTAAGCCAGAAATACACTTATGCTATTGGCCAAACAGTATTGCAAATAATATAGCTTCTGTGTGTTTATTGTGGGGCCAGGCAGGATGGAAGCCTTCACCATTTAACTAATGCTCTTGCAGAGGACTCAGGTTTGGTCCCCAGTACTCACATGGCCACTCCCAACCTTCCAAATTTCAGTTCCAGGGGATCTGATGCCCTCTTCTGACATCCGCATGAACCAGGCACGAACATGATATGGGAAGACACTTAATACACATAATAAAACAAAGCAAAAACAATGAGCCCCTCTGAACATGTCTGGCTTTTCTCCTGCCAGGTAACAGTCACACTTTTACACTGTGTGCACACACCTGGAGCTGTTTTTAGACAATACATTTGTGGCAGGTAATCTGTGTCGCTTGTCACATTTCACAGACCTGGTTCCAAGTCATTGTAGTTACTCACTTGACAAATATTTGTTAAATGCCTACTAGTGTGTGTCAGGTTCTTCACGTGGATCAAAATACCTTGTCAGGGCTGTGGATGCAGTGAGCTGCATTGTGTACATAGGTAATGCATGCATGTAATCCTAGCTCCCAGGACTGGAGGCAGGACAATCAGAAGTTCAAGATCATTTGGTGCTTCACAGTAAGTTAGAGGCTAGCCTGAGCTACATAAGACCCTGTTCTTCCCTCAGAAGCTGTGTTTAGTTGAGCATGGCGGTGCTTGTCTGTAGCTCAGTTGTTAGGAAGGTTGAGGTAGGGATTGTCCGAAAACAAAACTTTAAGACCCTACAAAAACAAAAATAAAACACCTTGCCAGTGTTTTAGAATTTGTTCATTTATTATTTTTTCTGTTGTTGTTATTATTGCTATTACTAAGTGCTGTACTGGGTCAGACCCAGAGCCTGATGAGTGCTGAGAGACTTCCTTCTGTTGCTACACACTTAGCCCTTTAGTACTTTATTTTAAAACAAACTCAGCGTTTAATAATCTTAATACAGTTTTTAAAATATTTATTTATTATGTATACAATATTCTGTCTGTGTGTATGTCTGCAGACCAGCAGACCTCATTACAGATGGTTGTGAGCCACCATGTGGTTGCTGGGAATTGAACTCAGGACCTTTGGAAGAGCAGGCAATGCTCTTAACCACTGAGCCATCTCTCCAGCCCCTCTTAATACCGTTTTTCAGTTGTTTTGTTATTTGGTTTTTGTTGTTGTTTGTTTCTTAAGACAAGGTATCTTTATGTAGCTCTGACTATCCTGGAAGTTGCTCTGTAGACCAGGCTGGCCTCAAACTCAGAGATCTGTTTGCCTCTGCTTCCTGAGTGCTAGGACTAAAGGCATGTGTCACTGTCTGGCTCTTTCTAGGATGAAAAGAAAGAAAAGGACTTGGGAAGCAAGCAAGGCAGTTGAGAAGGTGAATGAGCTCAGTGGAGTCTCCTCTCTGTGATCTTAGATTGCAGGCTGCAGGAGTGACTGTGGACCGAGTCACTTTGCTAAGGGAAAGAGCCTGTGAAGGAAAGCAGCAGCTCCTGTACAGCCAGGCTCCACACTCAGTTGTCACCCAGCTTCTGGTGACACCACACTGCTATGGGCAAAACAAAATAGACGTGATGATACAAAAATCTGCCCCAGGACTAGGGAGATGGCTCAGTTGTTAAGAACACTGACTGCTCTTCCAGAGGACCCAGGTTCAATTCCCAGCACCTACATGGCAGTTCATAACTGTCTGTAATTCCAGAGAAAACATCAATGCACATAAAATTAAAATAAATAAATTAATTAAAAAACACAATTTAAGCCAGGTGGTGCACATCTTTAATCCCAGCACTTGGAAGGCAGAGGAAGGCAGATCTCTGTGAGTTCCAGGCCAACCTTGTCTAAAAAGCTAGTTCCAGGGCAGGTAGAATTATTACACAGAGAAACCCTGTCTTGAAAAACAAACAAGCAAAAAAGGAAAAAAGAGAGAGAGAGAACACTGGCTGCTCTTTCAAACCTGGGTTTGATTCTTAACACCTGCAAGGTGACTTACAACCAACTGTAACTCCAATTTCAAGGTCCAGCTCCCTCTTCTGGCCTCTGTGGGAACCAGGTGCACCTGTGGTACACAGACATACACACTGACGAAACACCCACACACATTGAAAAACAAGTCTGCCCCCAGCCAGCAGTGGTGGTACACACCTCTAAAACCCAGAACTTCTGAAGCCGAAGCAGGGGTACTGGGGGTTCAAGGTCATCCTTGGCTATGGAGCAAACCGAAGGCAAGTTTGGAATATTTGAAACCTTGTTTTAAACAACAATATACCCAAACAAACAACAGTAATAACAACCAAAGCAAACACAGGGCTCAAAATTGCCTGCAACTCTAGCCTTGGGCAGATATGACACCTCTGCTCTCCTGGGACACCTGCGCTCACGTGCACACAGCCCACACTCATAGATGCAATTTAAAAACAAGAAATCCTTAAACACGAATAAGGTGAGAATGGCAGGTCAACGATGTTGACATCTGACCTCCATACAAATGCATGCGCACACACAGCATCTACATTTTTTATATACACAACATCTATATTTGCACACACGTGTGCGTGCGTGCAAGCACACACACACATACACACACACACACACACACACACACACACATTGACCAGAGTTCTCTGCACCATCTTGCACCCTTATGAAATCTTGTCTGAAGAACCACATCAGCACACAGTATGCAGATGAGCCAGCCCCTTACCTGGCTCCCCTTGTACCTTGTGTTTAAGATGCTGGGACATTCTGTATGGGAGATTATAGATGTGAGCTATAGCCACTGGGTTTTCTTTTTCTTGCTAGGATAGCTCTCTACTCTGGCACAGTGCTTGCCACAGAATATATTTTGATCAATATGTAATCTCTGAGGGCAGCAAGAAGAGAGCCTTATTTTCTTATTCTACCCTAAAAGAAATTCTCCTATGCAGCTAGGAGAGCTATTTCCAGTCTGTGTCCCTTTCTTCCTTTCCCACAGTGAGCTGAAATCATCTTGTGTCCTCTCCACTTAATCTACAAACTGTCGTCCATGAAAAGACCCGCTCCACCCAGTGATGTTTCCTCGCTCGTGTACCGAATGTGCCTGCTACTGATGGGAGCACCACCATTCTATTGCTGGGCAAATGCCATTGCTCTTATGCCAAAGCCTCGGAAAAATCTAGAGTCATGTGATCTGTTGACTAAGGACACAAAAGAAAGTAATTATTTTCTTTCTTCCCTCCTTCCCTTCCGATTTTCTCTTGTTTGATTCTACTCTTTGCCTGAAGGAAATTTCTAAGGGCAGGAACAGTGGTTTAGTGTGTTTGCAAATGAACCCCAATTTGCTGCTCTTGCTGGGGGGCCACTGCAGGGCTTCTCACAGACTGCTGCTCAGGGCTGTGCTGTGGGGACTGACACCCATTGACCATGCTCTGATTGGCTTCATGAGCTGGTCATCTGATCTTTGACAAGCATTAGCTGTCTACAGAGGAAGCTGAATTTGATTCATTCTTCTCTGCTCCAATTGCATCAAAATCCAGTAAGCTCCACCCTGTGCTGAAAGAGGCCTGTGACAAACAGAGCTACCTGAGAACAGGTTCCACAGCCTTCAGCTCACCTTGAGCAGTAGCCAGACTCAGAAGTTTGGGAACATGCACACAGAAAGTACGCTTGCCTGGTGGTGTTTGCTCAGCCTCAGCTTTCCTGAAGTGTGGGTCTGTTGGTGAGAACTGGGCCTTACAAAGTCAACAGAGGGCTCTGGCTGCTTTTCCAGGACTTTCGGCTGCCAGGAGTGAATTTAATGCAGATCCAGAACTCTCTGTCGTTTAGGTTAGCAGTTTCCAGACTGGGAGTCCTGGCTTGGCCTCTACAGCCTTGGTCAGATGTGGTATGGACCGAAGGATCTCCCTAGAAAGAAGAGGTTTAGGATCCATCCTGCTAAGGGCACCTTAGTTTGTTCCTGCTTCTTATTTGACTGTAACTTCTGAGCTTCAACTTAAAAGTCTTATTGCGTGGTCTTGTGGACTCAGGACGACCAGGGCTCCAGAGGCAAAGTAGGGACCAGCGGGATGAATATTACAGCAAATGTTAAACCACCCAGGTTTAAAGGCTTAGTCAATTATTACATGTTTACATATTTTATTGTTTATTTGGCAAAAATTCCAACACACACACACACACACACACCATGTGTTTGTGATTCATTTTTGATACCTTCAGCATCTGTGTGACCCTCTGGATTCTGGTCTGGGCTTAGAGCATGACATGGCAATCATTCATGGGGACCCAAGCCTTGTGAACCTTAGCCGAGCAGGAGGGTCTGGTGGAGGCAGAAAATTCAGGAGCTTCAGGGAAGCGGTAGGCAGCCCAGCAGGGTAATTCTCCCAGCCTCAGATGACAAAGGTTGCCTTTACACCTGGCCCGGAGGTTTAATCATCTACCATCTCCAAACACAGCAGGCTAACAACAGGCTGGGTGAAAATCATAAAAAAAAAAAAAGTCCCCAAAGGCCAGCATAGTGAGAGGAGGGAAGAAGCAGGGCTGTGGCTTTGTGTGAGAAATGGCGCTTTACTAGAGGCGCTCCATATGAGGGACCTGCAGGAAAGGAGGTCTTGAAGGGTTGTGGCTGAAAGGCTTTGGTGAGAGTGAGCCAATGTTCTGCAGGTAGGCCGGCTATGAGGACCCTCCAGAGAAAATGGCTGTCTTTGGATTCAGCTGCCGTCCTCAACACACTTGAGAAGAAAGGCAGCTCCACCCTACATGTTCTCATTGGGGCTTCGCAGTTAAACCTGCACTGTGTCACTGGTTCTTATAGTTCCCTGTGAAAGGAAGCCATGCTTTTTGTCACCCAGTCAGGTCATGTCGCCGAGGAATTACTTCCCATTCCTCTTCCACTAAGGTCAACTGTCAGATCCAAATCTCAGCTCCACCACTTCCTTTGGTTTTGAGACAAACAACCTTAGTTCTCTGTGCCATGTTGTCCCCATCCACACAGTATGGACGGGAACAGTATTTGCCTTGTGGGAATGACTTTGAATGCATGTTAATGGATCAGAACTTAAAGGATATCAGACAAGAGGTTGGAAAGTTCATGAGCAGAAGTGGCTGTGTTAGTTTTCATATATTGACCTGATCAAACTACAGTAGCCATGAAACTCTATCAAGAAATAGGATCTTCATAATAAAGTTTATATTGCAAGAGTCCCAGCCCTCTAGGTAACCAACCAGCAGTCAATATTGTAGATGTCTGCCATGCATAAGATGCTGCAGCCAGGCCGGGCGGTGGTGGCGCATGCCTTTAGTCCCAGCACTCTGGAGTCAGAGGCAGGCAGATCTCAGCCTGATTACAAAGCAAGTTCCAGGACACTGTTACACAGAAAAACCCTACGACACACACACACAAAAAAAACAAAAAACAAAAAACAAAAAAAACAAAAAAAAACCAAAAAAAACAAAGACCCTGCAGTCAGTGCTGGAGTTGCAGCGAAACTGTATCCAGGCCCTCCAGGCCACTCCCTCCAGAAATGTACATCTTGATAGGAGCACAAAGCATACATGCAAATAGAGAACCAATAATTCAAGACAAAGTCTGTCAAATGTCCCAAGAGCCCCACTACACTTCAAGTGTACCTGTGTTCTCTCCTCTGCTCATTCCTTGAAGGCAGAAGCCATTTGGCTTGCCCTGAGCACATGTACCCTGTTGTCTGCATTGTCACCAAGACTTCTGATGGGCTGGCAGTGTCTTTGCAGTCCCAGAAGAACAGTTTTTTGAAAGCTGACCATAAATGTTGTAATACCGATATTCCTATTAGCCTGTCTTCATGATGGAAAAAGTGGGGACGTGGGCAGCCGTCCCTGCTCCTTTCCTCTGTGGAGCTGCACGGAAAGGCCACAGTCCACCGCTATGGAGGCAGAGAATTGAAGATTCCTGAAAGTTCTCAGCCAGCCTGAGCTACACAGTGAGACCTTACCTAAACAAAAACAAAAATCAGAAAAAAATTGCTTATATGATGTGGTGATACACATCTGTAACCCCGGCACTGAAGTGGTGGAGGCAGGAGGACCAGGAGTTCAAGGCCAGCCTCACCTGTGCAGGGAGTTGGAGTTCCTGGAGGTGCAGGTGCTTTACCACACTCAGTTTATTTGGTGTGGGGGGGCAGTTCAGATGAACACTACCCACTGGGCTACACCCCAGTCCTTGCCTACTCTCTTTCTACAGCCATAGCAGCTGTGTGCTCCCTGACCCTACAGCCATACCCTTTGGCTCCTCCTCAAGCATTTTTGGATGTGATTTGAGCATTGGTTTTTGCATCTTGGTGAAACTAGGAAATTCAGTACTCACAAGAATGTAGGGAAATTTTTAGTGGAATTTCAAGGGAAAAATACGTGCAGTCAGAACAGCAGCTCAGAAGGCCTGTGGAAAAGCCTTACACACTGCCAGTCTGATTATATGGGCATCAGACAATAGGAAATGTCGGGGCTAGGGAGTCGAAAGTGCTTGCCACACCAGTGTGGGGACCTGAGTTGGAGCCTCAGCACCCATATAAAATGCTGAGCATGGTAGATTACTGTAATCTCAGCTCAAAGGAGGCAGAGTCTTTGAGCTTCTGACCGATGAGCCTAGGGTAATTGGAAAGCCCCAGATCCCAGTGAGAGAGCCTGCTCATAAAACAAAGTGCTGAGTTCCGAAGTAGGCCTCAGAACCCCAGTGTCACTTGACTGCCAGCAGCTTTGAAACTTTGAAATGCCCTGAGGTTGACCTGCCTTGGATCTGAGAGTAGGAGCCTTGGTACTTGACTCCAAGTGCGTGCTTCTTAACAAACCAACATTCCTGGAATGTGAGTTCCAAATATCACTCTTGAAGTAATGTGCACATTTTTCTGTCAGAGATCACCCTTGTTCAGCTCCAGATTTCCCTCTTAGATGTTGAAGACCAATGCAGGTTTGGAGGCACGTACATTTATTTAAACTGGCTTGAATACAATTCAGGATTCGGGGAACACAAAAGTTACAACCGAAGCAATGGTGAATATTTATCAATTTCACTTTCAATAAAAATTCTAGGGCCAGGTCCAGCCTGGTGGCTTAATCCTAGCACCATGGAGGCAGAGGTAAGAGGATCTATACAAGTCCAAGGCCAACTTGGTCTACATAGTGAACTCTAGGACACCCAGGACTACATAGAAAGACCCTATCTCAAAACAAAAACAATTTCCAATACCAGCACGATGGCTCAGCAGGTAAAGGCTCCCGACACCAAGCTTGATGTCCTGAGTTCAATCCCCAGTGGTGGGAGGTGAGAACCAACTCTTACAGGTTGTCCTCTGACCTCCACACTCACTTGTAGCAGGTACACACATACACACACACACACACACACACACACACACACTAAAATAAGTAACTGTAATAAAAACATTTAATTCTATAAGTATTTAATGGGAAAGGGAACAACACAAACCAGATTTATTTTCTCAGCTCCTCCAGACTCTTTGGAAACTTCTCTTAACATAAGCAAAAGTGAGCTACAAAAACTGGTAGATTTGGCCAAAGAAAGTGCCTTGATGGAGCAGGGAGAATAAGTCCGTACTATTGAGCAGTCAGCCCTGGGCTGGCAGCCTCTGCTGTCCTGTTGCTTTCCAGGAGGGAAATGAAAGGGCCTTGGGACAAGCCTGTGGTTGGCTAATCAGGAGGCTGAGACAGGATTGATTGAAAACTCAAAGCTAGCTTGAGTAAAACGCTGACTCAAAAATAAAGTTAAAAAGAGGCCAGCTTGGGCTACTTCCACCCAGTTTCAACAAACAAACAAACAAACAGTACTTAAAAGAAGGTTTGGAAGGGTGGACAGATAACTCAGCAGTTAGCATCCTGGTTGTTCTTCCGCTGGACCCTGGGTTGATTCCTAGACAAAGCAGATGGAGTGGGCATAGTGGTACCATCAGTCCCAGCTCTCAGAAGGTGGCAGCAGGAGGATCCGAAAGTCAAAGTTGTCCTTGGCTACATAGGGAGTTTGAAACAAGCCTGACCTACAGAGATCGTGTCTCAAAATAAATACATAAGTACAGAAATGATAGATGGTAGGTAGATAGATAGACAGACAGACAGGGGGGTTGGAGTTACAGTTCAGCCACAGAGGCTTGCTTAGCATGTGGGAGCCCTGGGGTTCATCCTGTGACCGGGTTGGGTGGGATAACACAGAATTCCTGGACCCTCAGTGTAAGAAGAATAGTCAGGACTCAGAGTTCACAGGTGCTGCTTTGCACTAAGAAGTAGTTTTGTGTGGCTGGAGAGATGGCTCAGCAGCTAAGAGAACTGGCTGCTCTTCTAGAAGACGTGAGTTCAATTCCCAGCACCCACATGGCAACTTACGCCTGTTTGTAACTCTACCTCCAGGGCTTCTGACACCCTCACACAGATACACGTGCAGGCAAAGCACCAATGCACACAAAATAAATTAAATAGTTTAAGAAAGAACTGGTTTTGTCTGCAGAATTGTTATCGGCTACTCCTGGCTTATGTCACATGTCACAGACTCCTGTTTCTTTCTGCCCCTCACAGCTCAGCCGGTATTGTGTTCAAACTGACAAGGAATGGGAGGATGGAGGAGGTGGTTCAGCAGATAGAGACTTGGGCTGCTAAGGCAGCCCATCAACAGATAGCAGATGGCCTCAGTTCAATCCTGCACATTGTCCTCTGACCGCCACACACATGCTCTAGTGCTCATATGCAAATGTGCACACACATACACAACAAGTAAATATATTTAAAGATTAAAATGGAAAGGTTGGAATATCTGAATCCCACAAAGCAGATGGTAAAAACCTGGAGTAAAACCAATTGAGAGTCAAAAGTCCCTACTTGGGAATTTTTTTTTGTTAATATTTTGAGACAGGTTCTTATGTACCCCAGGCTGACCTAGAACTTTATATATAGCTGGGGATAATCTTGAACTCCTTATCTCTCTGCCTCAACCTCCTGAGTGCTGGAGATAAAGTTATGGACCACTATGCCTTGCTGGGTATGGACAGCAAAACTTTTACACATGCCAGACAAGAGTCTATCAGCTGAGCTACACTCTTCTCACAGAAAACATGATCCAACCACTAGCTATATATGTTTATAGGTGTTGGGGGTGGGAGAGGACATGCCCTGCACTCCAACAGGAGGTGGGAAAATGGACTTCCAGGACTCACCACCTTTCTGGACATGGTATCTCCCTTCATCATTGCAAACTTCATGGAGAGGAATCAGGATACTCAAATCACAGGAAAAGAGGGCCTCAGAAGGATGTATGGAAGTTACAGGCTGTGGGGAGATGCTGTCTAATTGACTTACAGACAGTAGCTGGGCCTGGATGACAGATGTTTGGAGTTCAGAGCCTGGGAGAACAAAGGAGGTCTTGCCTGAGAAGCGTTGTGTCTTCTGGGTCTGGGGAACAAGATTTTGAGAAGCACAGTACATGGGAGAGGTGACGGCTGGGTTTGTGGGAGCCTCTGGAGCAGGCTCACCAGCACAGATGCATGCAGGCAGTGATTGGCAGTGGCTGCGGCAGTGCAGGGACAGATGATTAAAGGGCCCTCGGCATCAGGCAATGGAAGGGAGACAGCAAGAAGAAGACTGCATCTTGAATGCTTAGTGTGTCTGGATCTTTAGCTGAACTCAAACATTAGCTAAGTCTATCTTAGCTTTTGGGTTTTTTCAAACTATAGCTATGTTAAAATTATATAATATCTTTAATAAAGCCCACTGAACAATCTCACAAAACATTTGCTCCACAGAGTGTAAGATTTAATAAATTATTGCCCAAGCCAGCTATCTTTATTATATACACTTTAATAGGAGTAAGGAATACAAACAGATTTACAATACCAGATCCTGGATCCCACGCTTTTCCGAAGACGTGCACCAGACCAAGAGCCAGAGAGAGAGCGTTCATGGACTTAGTCTTCAGGGGGGACCTGATGGTCCAACCCAGAATAATTAGCTAATGGCTAATGGTAGGGCGTGGCTATTAGCTAAAACCTTTCCTCATCAACAGAGCATGGGAAAGTTTAGGATGGTGACAAAAAACAAACCAATCAGCAGCAGCGACAAATGTCTGCTGTCCTCCTCCTGCTCTCCAGCCCTCAGGCACCAGGTCGCTGCTCTACCCAACACTAGGAGGCTTCAGTTTCCAGGGCATGACCTTTGACGTGGTTCCTCATTATTTTTTTAGAGACTGCTTCATTTTTGTTTTTCTTTTGAAGCACAGTCTCACTGTGGAGCCCAGGCTGGCCTCGAACTCACGCTCTTCCTGGGATTAGAGGCATACACCACCACACTACCAGGCTCTACTGTTTTCATGCATGCAGGAAAAAAGATAGGAGCCATTGCATTCCTATGCTCAGCTGAACACAGTGCTGATCAAGTGGGTGTTTGCTGAAGGCTACTGGGAACAGAGCATCCCTGAGCACCTGGGTCATGCCTCTGGTATCAGGGTCTCACCACAAAGCAAGGGTCGTGTGCAGTCCTCAGAGCAGGAAGATAGTTTGTCCACATCGAGACTGGTGCTTAGGTTTTGTTGGTAAGTTTAAAGACTGCATGCAGCTGGGCAGTGGTGGCGCACACCTTTAATCCCAGCACTGGGGAAGCAGGGGAAGGCAGATCTCTGTGAGTTTGAGACCTGGTCTACAGCGAGTTCCACGACAGTCAGAGCTACACAGAAAAATCCTGTCTCAAAGCAAGCAAAACAAACAAACAAACAAACAAACACAACTGAATGCAGCTGCAGTGCTATGAGCCTCCACCACGGGAGGTGGGCACTGGGGCCACTGTGGGCAGCGTTCTCAGTCATTTTATCAGGATTTGTGCAATTAGCACGTGTCTCTTTTAGTAAATAGTGTTTCTTTTGCATCATTTGGGAAAAGACACTAGTTTTTGCTTGTTTGCTTTTGTTTTTTAAGAGAAAAGACAAAAAGAAATCCTTACACTACTAAAACCCTTAAAATGTATTTTTACTAATTCTTTGAGAAGTTCGTACAATATATTTTGATCATATTCTTCCTCCACACACTTGAGATACATCTTTCACTTCCTACACGTATCCCAACCCTCTTATTTCTGAGTGCAGTTATCAGTTGGTCTGCCTCTGTTCCTGGTGGACTATCCCTAAAACTTCTGCTCAGGAGCTCTTTGTACTATTGGTGAATCTTTGCCCAATTATTCTAAAATCTCAAGAATGTGAACTCTGAAGCAGGTAAGGTGACTCCTACCTGTAATCCCTGCCCTTGAGAGACCGGTCAAGGTACAAAGTGAGTGCCAGGCCAACCTAGGCTACAGTGAACTCTGACTCAAATAACAACCAAATAAATAAATAAATAGATCTAGAGTATACAACACGGAAACCGTGGGCAGTGTGGAACTCAGAAGAAAGACCCAGACTCCTTAGAAACTACGCTTGGGATTTCCCTCAGACAAGCATTTTCCAATGATGCAAACCCTAGCCTTCTTGTTTACTGTCCTTCATCAAGGTTCAACCCAGTGGGCCACCCAGTGATATAGTTCCTGTAAATATAGAGAATCCTCTCTTTGATTAGGCAGGTCCCTGGCTGTCAGGCTGGAGAAAATGTTTGCAAGAGGCCAACCTCACAGGCTCAGCAGAGCAGACAGACTGCCCTTTGCAGAGGGCCTGGGAAGCTCTTAGGGAAAACAGGGGAGCAGGGAAGTTGTAGCAGGGCTTTGGGGGGCAGGCCATCGATTCTCTGATGGGCTGCATCACTCTGTGTGAGCAAGCCTGTAAGAGCTGTTTCCGAGGAGGTGCTGATACTGGGAGATATAGGTCTGAGTTTTCATCAGCTGTTAAATAGAGTGGAGAACAGTTCATGTGTGTGGATGTGTGCGCGCGTGCGTGTGAGTGTGTGGATGTGTGTGTGCATGTGTGCACACGTGTACGTGTACATGTGTGTGTGTGTGAGTGCGTGTGTGCAAGCGCATGTGCGCATGCACACATGTGTAAAATACCTCATTTCTCTATTTCTCCTCTCTCTCTCTCTGAGACACCCTGTTACCATGAAGCTCAGGCTGACCTTGAACTTGGATCTTCTTGCTTGCATCGCCCAGTGGGTGGGATTACAGATATGTGCAATGAAATTCTTACTTCTTTCTCTAATGGATCCTTCGTTCTAATGGATCTGCTAATTTTTCTTGAGGCAGTGTCTCATTGATAGAAGAAAACAACAAATCCAACAAATTCGTAACACAAAACATCCAGGAAATCTGGGACACCATGCAAAGACCAAACCTAAGAAAAATAGGGGTAGAAGAAGGAGAAGAATTCCAGCTCAAAGGCCCAGAAAATATATTCAACAAAATTATAGAAGAAAACTTTCCCAACCCAAAGAAGGACATCCCTATGAAGGTTCAAGAAGCATACAGAACACCAAATAGGCTGGAACAACAACAACAAAAAAAAAAAAACCCGTCCCCTCGCCATATAATAATCAAAACACAAAACACACAGACTAAAGAAAGAATATTAAGAGCTGCAAAGGAAAAGGGGCAAGTGACATATAAAGGTAAACCTGTCAGAATTACACCTAACTTCTCTATGGAAACCATGAAAGCCAGAAGGTCTTGATAGATGTGCTGCAGACACTAAGGGACCATGGATGCAAGCCCAGACTACTATACCCAGCAAAGCTTTCTTTCACCATCGATGGAGAAAACAAGATATTCCAGGA
>JAQHUG010000254.1:1340679-1357804 GCA_028555095.1 Dicrostonyx torquatus | reverse complement strand
ATCCTAAGACTTGAGTGAGAGTCTCCCGGACCCAGTGATCTTTCGTGTGTGTGTGTGTGTGTGTGTGGTTGCACATGTCATAATAAGCACAGTTGGCAAAGAACAACCTTCTGGAGTCCATCTCGCTTCCCACCATATAGGTCCCAGGGATTGAACTCAGACCTCCAGGCCTGGCTCCAGGAGTCCTCATGCACTGAGCTATCTTGAAGACCAGAGATATCAATTTTTCTTCCAGAATGCCAAGTCATTCATGAGGCTGCCCCCCTCAGCAGGATGTGAAGATAAGTTCATCCCTATTTTGAATGTGGGCTATCAGTGTATAAAAATGGAAGCAGAGAAGGGAGGGTGGTGACTTTACAGTGGCTGAAATGACAATGTTAATACCACCTCACTGGCCCTGAAAAAGTAATTTTCTTCCACATCTCTTCACAGTTTTGGGTAATCTTTGTGCTGTTCTCTTGCCGTCACATTCTTCTCTGAATCATGTGGGTTCATATTCCATCTGTGGTTGGGGACATACAGAGATCTGGCAGCCTGTTTTCTGTCTATTATTATGAATTCAATGTGTTCTTAAAGGTGCATATCAGAACCCAGGACACATCAGAACAGCCATCTCTCAGGTTCTACTGCCCATGTTTTCCCATTTCAAAATAGATAATAATGATTTGTTTCCTTGATAATTATTAGCCAAAGGAAGGATAATCATAGGGAGAGCAGGGATCAGAGGGTTTTAAAGTCTCTTTGCTGGCATGCAGAACCTTTGACTTCACAGCTAGGGTCACTTGAGAAATTGACTCTGTCCTCCTCCCTAGATGTCCCTATATATTTTTCTGACCTGATTTTAATGGCACAGCTAGGTGGTCCAAGACCCCAGGCCATAACCATCACATTATCCTTGTCCTTGGTTCATACAAAATGCTGATTGGAAAATGATAGAAAGGAGCCCCACTTCATCCTTGTGAGCAGCTTTGTTGTATACAGCCTTGACTCGTGCACAGGCAGAAAGAAAGTCCATTTGAGGAGGTGGGGGAAGATGGCTCAGTAGGTAAAGGTATTTGCCACCAAGGCTGGGGACCCAAATTTGATCCGTAGACCCACATGGTAGAGATTCAACTCCTGAACGCTGTTCTCTAACCTCCACACATGCATACACATATATGTACAAGCATGCAAGCATAAATGAATGTTAAATTTTTATAAGTAAGAAAAAAGTCCAGCCAGCTGGTGGTGGCGCACACCTTTAATGCTAGCACTCAGGAGGCAGAGGCAGGCTGATCTCTATGAGTTCGAGGTCAGCCTGGTTCACAAGAACTAGTTCCAGGACAGGCTCCAAAGCAACAGAGAAGCCCTGTCTCAAAAGAAAAATACACAGAGAAACCCTGTCTCAAAAAAAAAAAAACAAAAAACCAAAAAAAACAGAAGAAGAAGGAGGAGGAGGAGGAAGAGGAGGAGAAAGAAAGGAGAAAGAAAAAAAAAGTGAAAAGCACAGACTATCTAAGAAGGTAAATCCACCATGATTTATGAAAGTGAAATAGGAACCTGTATTGGGCCCGGATTTTTGAAGAAAGTCCTATCATATGTTGTAAGATGCTCTGGGGAGGAACCCAGCGTAAAATCGAAATTTGTGCTTTACATACAACCTCTACTTTGAAAGTAATTTCTTTTTTTTGAAATACTTTTTATGGTTTTTTAACTTTTATTTTATGTGCATTGGTGTGATGTGTCATATCCCCTGAAAGTGGACCTTCAGACAGTTGTGAGCTGCCCTGTGGGTGCTGGGAATTGAACCCAGGTCCTCTGGAAGAGCAGGCAGTGCTCTTAACCACTGAGCTATCTCTCCAGCCCCCTGAAAGTAATTTCATACAGCATTTTGCACCATTTTGTACATGAAATACAGTTTTGTGGGGGTGGAATGCTCCACTTGTGGGAGCATGTCAACATGGTGACATGTTCAGCCTATAGTATTGCCATCACTAATGTTGCTAGTGGGAGCTCAATTTTTGTTTGTTTGCTTGGTAATAGAAGATGGCAATAAATGGGAATCTATAAGCCAGAAGTAGTGGCTTCACCTGTAATCCCAATACTCTGGGAGCTGATTTTCAAGGTTTGCTTCAAATTTCAGGCCAGCTAGAACTACAAAGCAATATACTCTCTCAAAACAAACAAACAAAATGCACACATGGTGTCCATCTCTGATGGGTAATAAATAAGCAGTTATCTAGAAAGGCTGAATGTGTTTGCTCGTTGGCAGGAGCAACCTGGCCTTGAAATCTTGGAACTAGATAACTGTGATCCCAGGGAGCTAGGTCTGGGGACTTGGTAGTTGTATACTGATCTGTTATCGAGTCTTCATTTCACAGTTGGACTTAACATTTGGATACAAAAGCTTGGCTTTATTTTTTTCTGGGTTGCTTCGGGGAAGCATTTAGTATCTTTTACAGGCATGGCTACGAAATGAACTTTCAAAGGCCAATGGAGCCAGAAATGGTAGCACATTCCTGCAATCCCAGAATTTATGGGTAAAGCAAGATGATCTCTGCCAGTATGAGGTCTACCTGAGCACAGGCCAACTTGAACCAAAACAAACCAAAACAAAATGATGGAATCAAAACATCAAAACGGCAAATGAAACTGGAAAGGCCTCTGAACGGTCATGCTGTTTTGAAGGTCAGTCTATCCCTGCTGCCTTTGGATCTTCATTATTCTTTTCACTCAGTGATTTTGCTTCCTGAGAAAATGAGACCTCCTAGATGGCTCATTGCCAGACCATCTGGGCCTAAGAAGCAAGGCTTGTATAGTAACTCTTGGATGCTGGTCCAAGCCGTGAAGACCTGGTAGTTTCTTCTCTGCCCTCATAACCAGTGTGTCTTCTGGTGTGGATGTAAATGCTTTTCTCAGGGTTGAGCTAGGAGGAATTCACTTCGCTGCCCACACTATCCTTTGCCCCAGCTCACTTCAGAAGACTGGACTGTTCTCATGAAATGGGGCTGGTGGATGGGTGCGGTGGTAAAATGACTGCCAGGAGCAGTGGTGATCTCACAGCTCTTTAGCTTGACCTTGGAACTTATTAGCTTACTAGGTTGACAATAGTCAATGGGAGCTAAGTCTTCTTCAGTAAGATGGTTTGGGCTTAGGTGAGATGAGTCCATTCATCACGAGACATACTGCTGCTGTGTGAGTGTCTCCTACTATCTGCCCCTCAAACATCTGGGCACCCCAATGGTCCTGCTATTATGTGGACTTCTCACCAGCCCACTCCCTTTTACTTTTCTTTGTTTTATTTTATTTTTTTATGAAAATTAACCTCTCAGAGGGACCAGCAGGAGCTGGTCAGTTCACCTCTACATTTTCAGAAGGTGGTGGAGATAGGAGCTGTGGCCACCCCAGCTCTGCCCTGGTGGAGTCCTGGTGGAGCCAGGCAGACTTAGTTGGCTAAGGGGACAGCTGGCCAGTGTCTGGCAAGAACAATAAGGAAGAGGGATGGCAGAGGTGGCTCAAGCAGGTCATGCATGCTCTGGCCAGCAGGACTCTTTGGGTAATTGCTCAACTCTTTCCTTTCTTCTATCCAAGGGACAAAAATGTTGGGGTTTTTATTACAGAGTTCTCCTTCAGTGGGTCCCTGCCCACAGTGGGTCCCTGCCCACAGTGGGTCCCTGCCCACAGTGGGTCCCTGCCCACAGTGGGTCCCTGCCCACAGTGGGTCCCTGCCCACAGCTCCCCTTTCTAGCTGCAGAGCCTCAGGGGAGAGCTGGAATGCTTACCTAGTCTAGTTTTTCAATTTTCACCTTTCCAAGGACTGCCTGGCCTTGTTGGCCAGTTTGATACCCATGCTGTGAAAGGTACAGTGGGGAATAAGACAATGGGGCCAGAAAGGAGCTCCCAAGCCCTGTGAGTCAGTACTCACAACTCCACAGAAGAGGCTGTGCCAGACCAAAGCAAGAAGTCTTCCTTGTGGAGCCTTGTGGAAGGGCTTGGGTGTTTGCCAGGTGAAAGGTTCAGGGCCTAAAAGGATTGCATTCGCCAGCAGAAGGTGTTTGCAGCCTCTGAGTGATCATTTGGAGGAGGGGGAGATATTATGCCAATTAAGTCAAGACAATGGAGTCTTGTTCCCCTTGCATGAACCCTGGTAAAATTGCCTGTCCAGGGGAAGGAAAGTATTTCATTATTGCACCTTTGAAAAAAGATAATCCTTTCTGTATTTCCTTTCGGGGCGGGGGTGTCTTTTGTTCTCATGTCTATGGTCCACACATGTCCCTCAGTGTTAGTTTCAGGGAAGAACATGGTAAAGGCTTTTGTTTTGTTTTGAAGTGTATGATTAAATGACGAAGCTGTTAGAAAAGAAGGACCCCTCGCAAGTATTCTGGAATTAATAAACAAGGGCATTACTGGGGTGATCTCCTGGAAATTGCAAGCTAAGGCCACTGTCTCTGAAACCTCACCTGCTTCTCTGGGTGGTGGAGGGGTGGGGTGGGGTCCCACTGGAGCAGGCCTATAGACACAACTTAGGTGCATATTTAACTATTAAAAAATAATATTTTTACTTTTCTTTCAATTTTATATTTTATTTTTTATTTGTGTTTATTTATTTTTGGTTTTTGGAGACAAGGTCTTTCTGTGTAGCCCTAGTTCTGTAGCCCAGGCTGGCCTCTAAGTCAAAGAGATACACCTTCCTTTGCCTCCCAAATGCTGGAATTAAAAACATGTACCATCACCGCCCACCTCAATTTTATTTTTTTTTTGAGATTTGAATTTTTATTTTATTTTATGAGTGTTTTGTGTGCATGTGTGTCTGTGTACCATATTGGTTGTACAGTGCCTGGGGAGGATGTTGGATCCCCGGGAACTGGTGTTTTGAGTGGTTATGCATAGTGGTAAATGCTGGGAAAGGAGCCCACGACCTCTGCAGGAGTAACAAGCGTCTTAGCCACTGGGCCTCACTCCAGTCGTGGAATTAGCCTTCTCACAGCAGTAGTCCTTTGAACTGATGAGACACAGAATTCTGCAAGTCTCCAGAGACATCACACTCAGCCCTCAGTACTTTAGCTAGTGTCCCTGTCACGTATGAACTTCTTGTCTGCCTGCCTGTCTGCCTGTCCATTACCATCGAACTGACGCAGCATTCAAGGACACTTGCACTTTGCTGTATCATTTATCCTTTCAGCACACAGCATCAAAAAGGAAGTGCACTGAACTGTCTTTTTTGTTTTGTTTTGTTTTTCGAGACAGGGTTTCTCTGCAGCTTTGGAGCCTGTCCTGGAACTAGCTCTTGTAGACTAGGTTGGCCTCAAACTCACAGAGATCCACCCACCTGCCTCTGCCTCCCAAGTGCTGGGATTAAAGGTGTGTGCCACACCACCTGGATGGACTGTCTTTAAAGTAATACTTCTCTGCTGAGACGAGAGTCCCATCCAGGTGCTTGTCCTGGGCTGCTAGAGTTTTTAAAGAGAAGCTGTTGGTCCTGATTCACTGTCAGGGGCCTTCTGTGTCCCTCATAGCATCCAGATAAGAAACATATTTTAAAAAAAAAAATTAAAGAGGTACAGTAGTGTCTGTGAAATGACCCAGAGGCACTTCTGAGAAGCCGAGTTCAGTCCCTGGAACACAAGGTGCAAGATTGAGCCTTCTCCTGAGAGTTGTCCTCTGGTTTCTATGCCTGATCATGGCATGGCATAGACTCATCTGCATGCATGCACACACCAAATTAAATAAACGTGGACATGGATATTGATTGACATGAGACCTAAAAGATCTCTTTCAAGTCAAATAAACAATGTAGAAATAAACATCTTTTCATGAATTCAGTGGAGCTTAGCTCTGTGTTTCTATGGTGTTGTATTCTTAAGAAACCCTGCTGGAAGAAGGAAACATTTCACTAAAGCAGGGGGATGATTTTGTGAGGCACAGTGGTTAGAAAACGGTTTCTATGTAGGGTTGTGCTGGTGCATTCCTGTAATCCTCACACTTGGGAAGTTGGGGTAGGAGGATCAATCAGGAGTTCAAGGCCATCTTTGTCTATCTGCGACTATGAAGTCAGCCTGGGCTACAGGATACTCTATTTAAAACAAATTAACAAATTACAACAGAACTGGGGCTGGTGAAATGGCTCAGTGAATTAAAGTGGCCGTTGCCAAGGCTGACAATCTGAAATTAAACTCCAGGAAGGAGAGAACTAACTTGTGCATGCACACGTGTGCACACTCACACACACTAAATAAATGTTAGCTTATAATGTGATTAATAAAATAAGAAGAAAGAAGCTGGGCAGTAGTGGGGCATGCCTTTAATCCCAGCACTTGGGAGACAGTGGCAGGTGGATCTGTGAGTTCGAGGCCAGTCTAGTCTACAAAGCCAGCTCTAGGACAGCCAGGACTACACAGAGAAACCCTGTCTTGAAAATCCGAAAAGAAGAAGGAGGAGTAACAAAGAAAGCAGGAGTAAAAAAGGTAAAAGAAAGAAAGAAAGCAGTTTTCTGCTTTCAGCTCCAGGTATCCCTCTGTGTGTGTTATCTTTGTCACAGGTGTCTCTGCAGCTGAGGCTGGTAATCCTCCTGCCTCCGCCTCCTGAGTGCTGGAATTACACATACATGTCTCCGTGCCCCACTTCTTATTGTTCCTCTAAGAAAGTTGCTGGTGGTACATTTCACCATCATGGCAATAAGAAGCTTCTTTATTCTATTACTATTTTTATTTTTAGTAGGGTTTTATGTAGCCCAAGCTGGCCTCAGATTTGCTAGATAGTTGAGAATGACTTTTAGCTCCTGGTCAACTAGTCTTTACCTTCAAGTATTGGGATTACAGACATACGCTGAATTCTGTTTGTTTGTTTGTGTTTGCTTAATTGAGACAGGGACTCATTTATTAGCCCCAGCTGGCCTGGAATTCACTATGTGGCCTAGGCTTCAAACTCCAAGGAATTCTCCTGTCTCAGCCTTCCACGCACTGAAATTACAAGTGTGAGCAGCCATGCCAAGTTAGAAAACGAATAGTTCTAGTGAGTCCCAGGGTGCATCCATCTTCTGCTGGTAGCTGATGTTGCATAGGAGGAGGCTGAAGAGTTTCCTCTGGATATTAGTTCACTTCAGAATAATAAAATCAGTAACCACACAGCTAGCACTTATGTAGTTTATGTACTTTTTGAGACAGAGTTTTCCTTTGTTGCCTTGATTGGCCTCAAAGTTCCAGGCTTATCAGCCTACACCAACATTTTGGGTCTAGATCTTGCATTTTTTCTTTCCATTTTTTTTCCTTCTTTGCTGTTTCATGTAGCGTTTAGCCAAGGCTACATGTGTGTAGCCAAGGATGACTCTGAACTTCTCAACCTCCTTCCCCTGTCTCCCAAGTGCAGGGATTGCTGACGTGTGCCATCACTCCTGATTTATGTGGTGTTCGGAATTGGACCCAGGACGTCATCTGTGCTAGGCAAACACTCTAACAGCTGATCTACATGCCCAGCCATTCTAACTTTTTATTTTGTGGAAGAGATTCCTGAGTTTCTCAGGTTGGTTTGCTTCTGAACTTGCTCTTACCCCAGGCAGGCCTTGTGATCCCACTGCCTGGCCTCCAAAGGAGCTGTAGTGATGGGTCTGTGCTGCCAGGGTTGGTTTATTTATCACTCGCTGAAACATTTCAGTGGTAGAACACTTGTGCCATGATTCAGTCACACAAACACACAGGGTCAGTCCCACTTCAATGATGACAAGTTAAGGTCCTGAGGTGAGGGTGTTCTGCTCAGGGTCACACAGCTAGTAAAATATGGAAGATATGATTCCCAAGTGACTTGGCCTGACCCCCACCCCACTCTAGTGAATATCAGTCCTGAAGGAGTCCATCCTACTTATTCCTGCACGGAGTCTGGCCAAGGTCTGCTAAGTCTGGGCAGCTAGCTTTGTTCTGATCACGAGAGACCAAAGAGTGAGCAGACATGATCTTTGCCCTCATGGAGCCACATTCTATAAAACACAACGAGACACATAAAGTAAAATAAATGAGCATTTATATGCTAGTTAAATAGTGGCTTATGATACAGAGGAAAATAAATTAGAATATGAACATAGAAAATGTGAGAATTTGGGTGCAATGTGAACTAGGGCAGGAAGAGAGACCTCACTAGAAAGATGTAGAGCCTCGTATGGCAGTGTAGGAGGACAGGTTTGAGGCTAGCTTAGGCTACATTACATAGCTGTCTCACCAACAACAGACAGACAGACAAAAGCAATCTCTCTCCCCTCCAAAGGTGAGGGATTAAGTCATGGGCCCTTCTGGGAGAAGAAACAAGGCCCTGAAGGGGGCTGGGTTCTACAGGATTCTCAAATGTGGCCACAGAAGTACTGAGCCAAAGCCAGAGCAGTGTTTGCATGTGATGTACATGTATTTTGCTGTAGAGGCTGATTTCATTTATATTGTTTTGGGGGCATTTTGTTTATTTTCATACAGTTTGTATGTGTCAGTCAGAGCACAAAGACTCTCCTTCCGCTGAGTGTGTCCTCAGAACTCAGGTCCTCAGCCTTTACCCTCAGAGGCCTCTAACCAGCACCAACCTCCCATATACTTTCAACACACTTTATTGAAAGACTTTGTTGTTATTGTTTATTTGGTTTTTGTTTTGCTTTTTAGATAGGACCTCATCTATATAAGCCTGAATGAACTAGAACTTGCAAGATAGCCTAGGCTGACCTCCAATTTGTTCCAGTTTTCCCATCTCTGCTCCCAAGTATTGGGATTACAGGAAAGTAGCGGCAGCTCTGTTTTCTCCTGTGCACTTTGAATCGCCCGAAACTGTCTTATACCAAGTCAAATGTCGAGCCTACATCAACGGATGCTGTTCTGAATAGTCTAGGACATCATGATAAGAAGAACAAGCCTGTACAAGTCTTTAGACTGCAAACTGTAGAACCCAAGGATGGGGAAGTTGCTGGCTGCAAGTCTGTAGTTTATCCTGTATCACAGGAATGTCTGCAAAGATAAGGCCTTTTCCAGGCTGTTTTCTTCCGGTGAAAATCTTTCCTAAGGCAGCTCGAGGGAAGAACATTTGTCACAAAACATCGATGCCCAGAAACTAACCATTGTGCTGGAATGGAGGCAGGTGGGTTGGTGGATTCTGCAGTTGAATATTCCAAGGGAGGGTCCTGAGATATGCAAACCTTGTTCCAAAGGAGATAGGCTTATCAGTCGGTACTCTTACTGCTTCCCAGAGGAAGTGGGGGGAGAGCAGATGTGGGGGGCGGTTTGGTGGTGCTCGGTAAAGGGGAAGACTTTGGTCAGTACTAGGAGGCCCAATCCAGGGCCATGGTTAGGCAGAATTGAAGACTCTAAAAGCCAAGGCAGGGGTAAATTGGGAGAAGGACCAGTGCCACGGACCAAGGTTGCTCAAGGATAGGGAACTTTATCTTGATAGAATTTCCAGGGAACTGTCTTCTTCTGGCCAAACCCACATCCCTATTACAAAAGTGCTCTGAACTAAGATTTTACTGTCTTTATTTCTTTTTGGATTTACTTATTTTTGTATTTTGTGTACGTGTATGAGTATTTTGCCTGTGTGTATGTGTGCCACATTTGTGCCTGAGGCCTAAGGAGGTCAGAACAGGGTGCGGATCTCCTCAACTGGAGTTGTAATTGATAGCACTAGCAACCATGTGGGTGCTGGAAACAGAACATGGGTCTTTAGTAAGAGCAGCAAGTGTTCTTAACAGCTGACCAATCTCTCCAGGCCATTTTCTTTGTTTTTATGAGGCAAGATCTCATTCTGAATCCCCGAACTCACAAGTCTCTTGTCCCAGCCTTATGGATGCTAAATTTATAGGCATGTACACCCCCCCCACTCCACTACCCACTGCCCCTGCTGCTGCCACTCTGCCCTTTCTGTTTTGTTGGTTTTTTGAGAGGCTGTAGAGCAGAACCTAGAATTTACTATTACAAGTCAGGCTGAATGACAGCTAACATTGCTCCCTGCCTCCCTCCTCAGTGCCAGCAGTACAGGCCCATACCACTACACACAGCTGTATTGGATTCTTTGAGAATACTAGAGAAATCTCTTGGCACTCAGGACGATTGCAAAGCTCTGGGGAAACCAATGGTCCAAAGCAGAGTGGCAAGAGATTAGCGTCCATTCCACCAGACGCTTCCCTGCATCTTTGCAGAAGGAAGAATTGCTTAGTCCTATCTTCTAGATTTGAAACCCAAAGACTGAAAAATCTTGATTTCGACTTAGAACCTCTCATTTTCTCAGCGTCTGACTCAGAGGGAAACACCTACCTTCTTGTAGCAATTAAACTTTCACATAATAATTGAAGGGATAGCCTCTATTTACCCAATGCTTTCCTGCTCAGTCTTTTCAGACTGAGAATCTTGTACATTTCATACACACAAAGGCGACTTTTCCTTCCCTCGGCGACCAGCACTTATCGCACAAGCTCATGCTGGGCTCAGAAATATGTCACTGAACTCAGTGCCAGCCTTTCTTCAGCGTTGTCCTCCCCTTCTTCTCCTAAGCCTGCGCAAACTGCACTTGGGTCCTGGAAACACCCTTGGAGTATGTTTTGGTTCCACACAAGACTGTTGCTCACACACCAACACATTGGGAGTTATAAACAATCTAAAGGTCATCGAAGTGAGCACCTTCTGATTCCAACTGAATATTTCCTGCAAATCGGTGCCAACTGTTCATCTTGTAAGAACATTCGAAAGCAGAAGTTTGAACTCATAGAGACCTCATTGCACTAAAAACCAATTTCCTGTTTGACAAAGCATTACTGCTAGAAGCAAAGAAGTCCATTCAACACCAGCCATTGTTAGTGGTTCACATGTGCAGAGGCTGGTGGTTTCCTCCCCAGAACCCAGGCCTAGGAACTGCAGATGTTTGCTTTCGAAGTAAAGACTCTGGACACTAGAATCCTATTCCCAAGGGCCCTAAAGAGATTTCCTGGGTTACAGGAAACATTTGCTTATCTTGTCTACAATACATCCTACTGCTGTGCTATCTAGTGAAGGTTCAGAAGTCTTTTGAAACCCCGGTAGATATCATCCCATTTTACGGAGATGAGGAAACTGAGGCTCGAGCTTTGTATCCTACACTGGAGACTGTAGGCACTGTGTGGTGAAGGCACGCCTCCGTCTCTTGTTATGACTGCATGTTTTACTCAATCTCTTAGCCAAGATTTTCAATTTATAAAATGGGGAAAATACCAGTGTGAATTTGATAACATATATATAATATTTTAAGTTGGATTAAGAAATTATTGGCCGGCGGGCTAGAGAGATGGCTCAGAGGTTAAGAGCACTGGCTACTCTTCCAGAGTTCAATTCCCAGCAACCAAATGGTGGCTCACAACCATCTGTAACTCCAGTTCCAAGGGATCCAACTCCCTTTCTGGCCTCCAAAAGTACTAGGCACACATATGATGTACAGGTATAAATGTAGGCAAAGCATCCACTCATATGAAACAAAAAATAAATAAGTCCGAAAATTTTTTTAAAGAAAGGAACTGTCTGGAATGATGGCTGAACCTGGAGAACACTATGCTAAACGAAATGAGTCATACACAGAAAGATTGGACAGTAGAGTGATGATTGACAAGGGACCAAGGGACTGAAGATGCTGGTTAAAGGGCACTAAGTTTCAGTGAGGCAAGATGGATGCAGTCTCAAGGTAAGGTGTACCAAATGTACCACACAGCGACTATAATTAGTAACACCGCATCTAGGCTGAAACTTACTAGGAAAGAACATAGATGCTTCCCTGCCCAAAAAAACAAAACACAACAGAAAGTGAGGTTTGAATGTGCTCATTGGTTTGCGTTGTAATGATTGTTTTGAAAAATAGCATAAAATAGCATATCTTTGTGATTCTTTTTTTTTTCTCCCCCCGAGACAGGGTTTCTCTGTGTAACAGTCCTGAATGTACTGGAACTCACTTTGTAGACCAGATTGGACTTGAACTCACAGAGATCTGCCTGCCTCTGCTTCCGGAATGCTGGTAGATGTGTGCTTCCAGGCCTGGCTCCCTCTGTGTCTTTGCCCACATCCCTTCCCCATAGGGCATCCAGTCCTCGCTATTTCCTCTCACTAAATCCTTGAGGGCATCCCAGCCAGCCTGGAGATGAGTTGGAAAGCTGATTTAGAAGGGCAGCATTTGAAGTCCAGGATTCAGTCATGTTACTTAACCTTGCCAGGCGGTGGTTGTAATGATCTGTCTCTTTAAGAGACAAGCCATGCCCACTCCTCCCCCATCTGCTGAGGCAGGCTGATCTTCAGCTTCCAGCCTGAGGTCTCTCTCTTTTCCATCTTCTGCCTTTCTCTCTCCCCACTTTTCCCCTTCCCCCGCTTCTGTTTCTGTCTCTCTCCTCTCTCCTCTCTCTCTCTCTCTCTCTCTCTCTCTCTCTCTCTTCTCCCCTTCTCCCTTCCCCCTCCATAACCCCCTGAATAAATATCCAACCTCACTCTGCATGGCATGCCTATCCATGTCTCTGTCTCTTGCCTGCCCACCAACATGTCTCCCTGCCTGGGACCAGCCACAGCTCAGGGGTGCCCCGAGCAGACATCTCTGCCTGGGACTGGCTGCTCTCAGGGCCCGCTGCCTGCTGCCACATGGCCTGCTACCACCGCTTGGGGACCTACAGCATTTCTGCTGCCTGCTGCTGCCGGGGATCCTGCAGCATTTTTAATTTTTCCATTACAGTGGTGGCACATGCCTTTAATTCCAGCACTCGGGAGGCAGAGGCAGGTGGATCTCTGTGAGTTCGAGGTTAGCCTGGTCTGCAAGAGCTAGTTCCAGGACAGGCTCCAAAGCTACACAGAGAAATCCTACTTTGAAAAACAAAACAAAAAACAGAAAAAACAACAAACAAGTTACTTAACCTCACCGAGCCTTACAGTGCTCACCTGAGTTGAGCTGAAGCTTGTGTATGTACGTGGATGCATGTGCATGTTTGTAGGCGTGCACATGTGTGTCCATGCATACATGTGTGGGTATGGAGGTCAGAGGTCTCTGTTGGGCATTCTTCTCAATAGTTTTGCCTCCTTTTCTTTTTAAAACAATTTCTCTTTTTTGAGTTGAGGCTTACTATGTAACCCTGGATGTTCTGGAGCTCAGAGAGACATCTGACCCTGTCTGAATGATGGGATTAAAGGTGTCTGCCACTGTTCCTGGCCTACCTTGTGTTCTGAGGTAGGGTCTCACACTGAACCTGGATCTCATTGGTTAGTTAGACTTGGTTGTGTGTGGATTACAGGTATGCACTGCTGCACCTGGTTTTTATTTGCTTTTTAATGTGAGTGTTGGGAGTTCTGACTCAGGCCATCGCGCTTGTGTGGCAAACACTTCGCTGACTGAGCCACTCAGTCTCTGGGCTAAACCTCTTTACTTTGCACCATTAGAAGGCTGACATAGGATAATCCATGTATCATATGTGGCCCAGGACAGGCACAGGATGCTCCTGAGCCCTTGCTCCCGGCTATTCTGATGCTACCCACTGGTCCTTTTCTTGCATTGTCCTTCTGCTGTAATGCCCATCAAATTCTAACTTGGATCATTGTACCTTCTATACCTGTTCACTGCCCACATCAGCTCGAGATCTTCAAAAACGAGGAGAACCCCTAATTTGTTTCCATTTTAGCCATTTTCCTTGCCTCTTGGTGAGTTCTTAGAGCTTCTGACTGAGCTCCAGGAATGTTATCAGCTGGCTCCCCTGGATCTGATTACCTTGTGGGCTGGGCTGGTGGTTAATATTCCCGGGTGACTTGAGGAAGGTGAGCCACAGACTGCTGAATGTCAGGAACAGGGGCCAGGAATTTCAGAAGGCATCCACAACATGCCTCCAAACTCCCTCCTCTCCTCCACAGCTCTACTGCTGAGATAGTTAACTCCGTGAACTCTGCATGACTGGGGGAGAGTAAGTCAGCAAAATAATAAACAGCTCATGGTGCAGGTGCTGCTGATGGGTTGCACGGTACACATTCTAGGCAGTGTCTATTACACCCTGACTCCTTATCCATAATAAGACTGTCATAAACAGGGCTGGAGAGATGGCTCAGTGGTTAAGAGCACTAGCTGCTCTTCCAGAGGTCCTGAGTTCAATTCCCAGCAACCACATGGTGGCTCACAACCATCTGTAATTATCTTCTGGCCTGCAGCATACATGTAGGTAGACTACTGTATATATAGTAAATAAATAAATAAATCTTTAAAAAAAAAAAAAGAATGTCATGAACAACTTGAGAAGTGGTGCTGATTTTTTTTTTTTTACTTCATTCCCCTGCTATTCTCCAAGAAAGTGATAGCCTGCTGGCTCAGTTTTGAAGATAAGCATCCATCAGCACCAGGCACCTGGGTGTTAAGATTTCAGGGTAGTGGCAGAGACAGCAGGCCAATCATTAATTACCTCCTGAGGCTCACAGAGGGAGCTGAGCAGTTAACACAGCCTCAATCATTCTCTTTCTTGGTATGGGAGAGGTTATCAGAAGAGGCAAGATCTGAAGAGAGTCCTACAGGATGTGAGTTCAGGGACACCCAGGAGAAATTGCAGAGCCAGAGAAGAGGACATGCTGGGATTATTCTGTGATCATCACTCCCAGCCCGCAGAGTGGAACATTTTAACCCAGCTTTTCCTGAGTTGTACATCCTCTTTTGGCAACTTTAACAGAAAGAGGAAAGGGCAGGAGAACAGCATCTACTTTGCATATATTTACCTATTGGCTGGAGTGATAGCTTATATGCCACTCTACCACTTAGCAACAGAAACCAGTGATAACAGACCAAGGCGAGGTCCTTGCTGGTGCTAGAAACAGGGACTTGTTTATTTAAACGTGTGCATGCGTGCATGCGTGCGTGCGTGCGTGTGTTTATCCTCAGAAGCTAGAAGAGGGTGTCAGATTCCCTAGAGCTGAAATTAATCAGATGAGAGCCACCCTGGGTGTGGGGAGCAAACCCTGCTAACTGCTAAGGTTTTATCTCTTTAGCCCCTCACTATTTTTCTTGGTAGCTGTTTTTTTTCTTTTCTTTCTTTCTTTCTTTCTTTCTTTCTTTCTTTCTTTCTTTCTTTCTTTCTTCCTTTCTTCCTTCCTTCCTGTCTTTCTTTTTCTCTTGGAGACAGGGTTTCACTGTGTAGCCCTGACCTAGAACTCATTTTGTAGACTATGCTGACCTCAAAGTCACAGAGATCCGCCTGCCTCTACCTCCTGAGCGCTGGGATTACAGACGTGTGCCAAACTCAATGACTGATTTTCAATGTTCTTTTTGGCTAATTTTAATTTTGTTTGTTTTGAGATAAAGTCTCATTATGTAGTCCAGGCTGGCCTCAAACTTATGGCAATTCTTCCTGCCTTAGCCTGCAATGTGCTAGGATGACAAACATGTGCCACCATACCTGGCACGATTTTAGATTAATGTTCTTAGAGCTTTGTTTGGCTACAGAGTAAGGCACAACAAAGGACAAGGGGAGGGGCATTTAGGTCTTGAGGAAACCAGAGCCCCAAGCAGTTACTTTTTGTTGCTGTTGCTGTTTCAGGTCATTTCTTTTACTACTGGTCCATAAAAGGAGATAGGGGAATTTAAACCCCTCTTTACACCTTTGGTTTTCTGAGCTGCTTCTTTGACTGGAGCCTAGTTTCCCGGAAGGCAGAGCCTAGAGAGAGTAAGTACATACAGAAGTCTCTTTGTGGGGTCTTAACTGTGTTTTAGTCACACCAAAAAACACAATTATTGCTGTTCTCTAAGTAAATGTAACTGAGAGATGTTTGGGAAGTAATGCTGTAAAGGAAACAGGGACCGCACTGCTAGGGGGATGGCCGCCTGGGAGGATGCTATGCATGTCTTGTTCTCTTAGTGCTGGGTGGGATTGATGACAAGACTGGATCTTCATCCAGTTACTGAGATAATGTTCATCATTGTTCATTCTGGTTTCTTTTTCTTTCCTTCTCTTCCCCTTCTTCTGTGCCACACTTCTATTTTTTGTTTTTGCAGGGGAGGGAAGACAATGACAACAGATACTATATCGTTCAGGCTAGCCTGAACTTGCTATGTAGACCAGGCTGGCCTTGAATTCTCAATGATTTACTCGCTTCAGCTTCCTGAGTCCTGGAATTACAGGAAACCACCATCAACTATGGCTGAGATAGTGATTTTGTTTTTAGATTAAAAACAATACAGATGTTAGAGTGGATTTTGTAGGGTGTAGAGGTGTCAGAGGCCCCAAAGTCCGGAACTTTGGACACATTTAACAGGAAGGGAGGGTTTGGTGGAGGCCTGGACCCTGGGGAAAGAACAGAGCAGAGACAAGACCCAGGTGCACACAGGGAATGCAGGATTCATTTGTTACTTTACTTAGTTTTGAGGCAGGAGCCCACTGTGTGGCTCAGGATGGGCTCGGGCTCACAGAATTCAGCCTGCCCTGCCTTAGCCCGGTAATAGGACTTAGAGGCCTGGACCTCCACACTGTTTAATGTCTGGGACAGATTCTTGATGTTCTGGTTGTTTGGTCAAAAGTGAGACCCCAGCCCTTTAACACCACTATATCCAAAGAGTCTGGAATGTAATATTGGGTTGGAAGTGTCACCCCAGCCCCTGGTCTGGAAATTGCCCTGGTCCAGACTCCAATTTCCAGCCTGACAAGCACTAGGACTCCAACTCCCAGCCTGCCAAGTGCTGAGCCCTCCCTGGGGAGCTTCAGGACCACTCCCACAAGGTATTGAAGCTATAGCCACAAGAAAAAGGAACTACACATGGTCTTTGGGGTTTGCGTGGGCTTCTCTCCCTGCAATGCTGTCCCCGTCCACCCGGGAGTGTGGCATTTATTAAATGTGGACATTTTTGATTCGGTCTAATCTGGTTTGACTGCGGAGAGGCTCTTTTTAAGGATTATTTTTAACACTGGTATCTGGAAAGAACCAGAGATTCCCAAATGCCTTGGAACCTGATGCTGCCTGGACGGTCACCAAGAGGACTGCCACCTCCAAATGCTGTGTGTGGGGGCACCAAGAGGACCGCCACCTCCAAATGCTGTGTGTGGGGTCACCAAGAGGACTGCCACCTCCAAATGCTGTGTGTGGGGGCACCAAGAGGACCGCCACCTCCAAATGCTGTGTGTGGGGGCACCAAGAGGACTGCCACCTCCAAATGCTGTGTGTGGGGGCAC
>JAQHUG010000254.1:1289500-1315828 GCA_028555095.1 Dicrostonyx torquatus | reverse complement strand
GCCCGGCTAAAATTCCTAAAATTCTTTTAAATACATTTACTTGTGTGTGTATGTGTGTACAAGCGTGCACTCTCAGACGTGCGCGATGATGTTCTTGTGTAGGTCAGAGGACAGCTGGTGGGAATCTGTCCTTTTCTTCTGCTGTGATGGTCTCAGGGTAGAACTCAGGTCTTGTTTGTCAATTTGACTAGGTCTGGAATTTACTAAAATGTAAACTTCTTGGGCCAGGTGTGGTAGCACACACCTGTAATCCCAGCACTCACCAGACAGATCTCTGAGTTCAAGGCCAGTTTGGTGTAGTAGAGAGTCTCAGGACAGCTAGGACTATACAGAGAAACTCTGTCCTGAAAGACACAAACACAAAAGTGGGCAGTCTCAGTCCTGATGGAAGGAAGTGAAGAAAAAGGCCCCACTCTGCCCCTGGCAGGTAATCTGTCTTCTGTTCCCCTTATATTCTTTTGTTGATATTAGAGCTACATTTTGGGGCTTCCAAGGTACACTTTGGACCAGCAGTTCTGCAGGAATCCTCCATGTCTGTGGTGCCAGGTTGGGACTGTGGACATCCAGTGTTGGGAACTATTACCAGTTCTCCAGGGCGACAGATCCATTGTTGGCCATCTGTGTAAGTCAATCTGATACATCCTATAATATATATGCAACTTCACATCTGTCTTATTCTATTAGTTCTGTTTGCTTAAGCAACAGCAACTAATATATTCAACTCGGTACAACTACCTTTACTCATTGAGCCATCACAATTGCCCATTGAGTGGGGATTTTTGAGTTTGTTTGTTACGTAGTTCAGGTTGACCTTAAACACTCCTCCTCAGACTCTTTATGGCCTTCCATGATCCCCAGTAGGTTAAATCTCATCTTCTCAAAGGCCTTGTCTCAGGTCTTCTATATGCCTTTGATCAACTTCCCTCTCTAAAGTCTCAGCCCTTGATATCCCCCTTCCCTCACTTCCATCCCTGATAAGTACCCTAAAATAGAAGTTTCTCGTTTTTTTCTTGCCAAAACAATTCCAGCAGCCTACTGGGTATAGAAGGCACTGCTCTAATTATCACTTTTGTGCAGTGGTAGGAAAGGATCTGCATAAGGACCACAGCAAGAGAAAGCAAACTGTGCCTCTGGGGTTTAAATTCAGGATTCTAAGCTGTCAGCCTTTGAGTTGGATGTTGTGAGCTTAATCACCTTCAGATGCTCTTTATAGGTTCCTTTCTAATCACCCAGCCATTTCCACAGCTGCTCAGAGATCCCTGTGTGCTGGGGTTAAAGATATGCACCACCATTGCCTGGCCACCAAACTCTTGACATAAAGGTGCCTTTGAAATTTGAAGGCAGCGCCTGGTGGAGGTGACACACACCTTTAATCTCAGAACCAGGTGGATCTTTGAGTTTGAGGTTAATCTGGTTTATAGAGTGAGTTCAAGGACAGCCAGAGAAACCCTGTGTTGAGAGAGAGAGAGAGAGAGAGAGAGAGAGAGAGAGAGAGAGAGAGAGGAAAAAGAAAGTTGTTGACAGCTTTATTTGTAGGTCTACATTGTGGTTTGGCTGGACTTTAGCTAGGTGCTGCTATGGGGTAGTCTTCATAAATGATGTACCATTTATACTGGTTTTTGTTGGATAATTACATGCCTTTAATTTGTGGTACTGTAAATGGAGCAGCAATCTGACTCAGAATATGACAGGAAGTCATTTGATACCAGGCTATCATTAACAGTTCTGCAGAGGCCAGCACTGCGGCCAGAAGGAAGCAACTCTGGAATATACAAATAGTATCTTCTGACTAGAGAGGCCAAAAGCGCCATCTGGGTTTGCTTTGATTTTTCTTCCACTTCTGGAGATTTGTTTATTCTCAGCGCTGTGTGTCTATGCACTCGCTTGCACATGCATAAAGGCCAGAATAAGGCATCGGTTCCTTGGGACTGGAGTTACAGATGGTTGTGAGTCATCATGGGTGCTGGGAACCAAAACCGGGTCCTCTCTGCAAAAACAGTCTGTGCTCTTAACCACTGGCCATCTCTTCAGCCCCAGTTTTCCATCCTTTTAAGGCAGGGTCTCACATAACCACGGCTGGCTCCTCTTGGCTATGTATGATGACCGGCCTCCACCTCCTAAGTGCTGGGCTTTATGGGCCACTATCATCACTCCCAGAGGACGAGGTAGCTGGCTGCTCTGCTTACTCCTTAGATACTGTTTACCTCTTTTGGATGAAAGAGTTAGAGAGGTAAATTATATCTTTCAAAGTTCGTAGTCTTGGAATAGAGGCTCCTCTAATGTTTTCTCAAAGGGTCCTCCTAGTAACCCCAGTGCTTGCTGTGTGCAAAACAGGCTGGCCACAGGTTAGCAGTGATCCTCCTGCCTCTACTTAAAGTTTGGGATTACAGGTTTCTGCCACCATTCCTTCTTTGTAGCTTTGGTGCCTGTCCTGGAACTAGCTCTTGTAGACCAGGCTGACCTCGAACTCACAGAGATCTGCCTGCCTTTACCTCCTGAGTGCTGGGATTAAAGGCGTGCGCCATCACTGCCTGGCTTTGTTTTGTTTTTTGAGACAAGGTTTTCCTATGTAACAGCCCTAGCTGTCCTGGAACTCACTTTATAGACCAGAGTCGAACTGCCTGCCTCTACAGTCAGAGTGCTTGGGTTAAAGGTGTGCACAACAACGACCCAGCAAGAAATCATCCTTTTTTTCTCCCCCGAGATAAGGTTTCTCTGTAGCTTTGGTGCCTGTCCTGGAACTAGCTCTTGTAGACCAGGCTGACCTCAAACTCACAGAGATCCACCTGCCTCTGCCCTCAGAATGCTGGGATTAAGGGTGTGCATCACCACCACCTGGCTTGACATTTTCTTTAGAAAGACTGAAAAAAATTTCAGATTGTGTGAGCTCTTTGGGGCTAGAGCCACCAAGTCACAGCATTGTCTGTCAGCCTTCTCTCCTCTAATCCCCAAGGTGAGCACACTCAGACTGGCAGCTGCTCACTTTACTTGAGTCACCACTACATTAATTACTTTACCTCAGTTAGATGTATTTATTTGTTTGGTTGTTGGTTAGTGCTAGGTATCAAACCCAGGGCCTTGAGCCCTAGGGATGTATTCTACCACTGGGCTACTTCCCCATCCCAGCAAACTCTGCTAATTTAAGACAAATGAAAATGGTAATTTGGGCAAAAAATAAGTGCTTGGTAAAAGCACCAGTGCCACAGTGTCTTCTCCAAGGGTAAAGACTTCCATCCCCGGGGTCACATTCTCCAAGGGTAAAGACTTCCATCCCCGGGGTCACATTCTCCAAGGATAAAGACTTCCATCCCCGGGGTCACATTCTCCAAGGGTAAAGACTTCCATCCCTGGGGTCCCATTCTCTAAGAATAAAGGCTTCCATCCCCGGGGTCACATTCTCTAAGAGTAAAGACTTCCATCCTCGGGGTCACATTCTCTAAGAGTAAAGGCTTCCATCCTTGGGGTCACATTTAGTCTGTCTTCTTTGGTTTTGCTCACTTACATTTAAAGGAAGATAATAAAGTATTTAGAAAGTATCTTCCAGGCGGTGGTGGCACACGCCTTTAATTCCAGCACTCGAGAGGCAGAGGCAGGCAGATCTCTGTGAGTTCAAGGCCAGCCTGGTCTCGTAGACACAGAGTGAGTTCCAGAACAGGCTCCAAAGCTACAGAGAAACCCTCTCTTGAAAAAAACAAATATCTTCCTTCAGAAGACATTTCTGTGATCTGGGAACTCTAGTCTAAGTTAACTCTTAAGCCTTTGGAAATGAATCATTCCTTTTGTTTAGCCTACTAGTGTAGTATTTAGATTAACGTCTAAATTTGTATTGAACCTGACAAGAACCAAAGAGCCAGGCCAGATATGCATGCCATCTCCACGAAGCTTAAAAGAAAGCATGTGGCAAGTAGGACCCCGGTCATTAGTCTGTGATGAATGTTGGTGCAAAGCAATATTTTTACCATTTTATGGATGGAGCAACTGAGGCACTTTGAGGTTAAGTGTCTTGACCTTGATTCCATTGATGCTTAGTACGTTTAAGAAATCCAGCTCTGCCTCCAGCTGTCTAGGATTCTGCCTCTCATCTTAGCCCATTCTGCATGCAGCAAGCTCAGGTCTCACTTCCTTCAACAGTCTGTCTCATGGACAGAAGGGACTGAGGTTTGCTGGGAGAGCATTCCCTGGCCCTCTTGGACTAGCTGCTCTTCTGATCCCTGGAGGCTTCTGTCCATGAGGATTCAATCAGCCTCGGCTGGCAGACTGGGGTGGAGGGCAGGAGGACTGTCAATCTTGGGAAGCTGCAAGCACTCAGGGTCTTGAACTTTATCAGGTTTGAATGTGTGATTGTGAAAGTAGAGAGCGGAGAAATGACAGCACTCAGTAAATCAAATGGAGAGCAGGGCTGTGGAGGACCAGAGGAAAACAAACAGTCTCTGGGTGGAAATGAGACCAAGAGCTAGTGGAGAGGAGAGAAAGACTTCCACACGCACCCTGGCTCTGCTCTGTGGAGGGTGCTTCTCCTCCACTGCCTTATCTACAGAACAGCTTTCTTGAGGGTTGGAGCTTGTTTTAGAGCACACAGTGGACGGAGGAAGAATAGAAGGCTGAAGACATCTAGAGTGCTCTGTGATGGACAGTGTGCTCCCATGGCTGGCATAGCTCGTGCTTGGCTTGGCATTCATGAGGCCCCGGGTTCCATCTCCAGCACTAAATAAAAAAAAAGAAAGAGGAAGAAGAAACCCACAAAACAACAAAAAATTAAAGTGGGTTAAATCTCCTACAATACTAAATTGAAATATATAAAACTTGGGAGTTACTCCGACCCCCGATATCTCCACCAGTCTCCTCTGCCTTTCTTAATGGCTGGGACTAATTCCCTTCCATCTATCTCCAGAGAGGAGCTGGCAGGGAGGGCTGCTGTGAAGGGCTGGGCTTCTTTTTTGAGAAGCCTCAAGATTGCTATCTTGGTCCTGCAGGAGATGTTGGAGTCTGCTGCTGGCTTTTGCAAGGGGGGGTGGAGAACAAGGAATGTCTCCTCTTCAAAGGCCCCATGTTTGTCTCACCCCTCGCCCTCTTCCTACCATAATGCAATAAATGAGAGCCCTGGTGCTGGGATACAGAGCTCCCAAAGTCAAGCCGGAGTGCTTTCCTGGGAGTTCATTTAGTCCAGGGGCAGTTAGGTCACATATGAAGTTGAAATTTGGTGCCATATATGAGGGTGTTTGTAAAGAATTCATAGAATTCACCAGGGACCAGCATTACTGCTAAAGCTTTTAGTCTCCAATGACCTCAAAAAGAGGGGATTCCTTTCTCTGCCTCTCCCTCTCTTTCCTTCTTCCTTCTATCCTTCTTTAATTTTAAGTCACATTTATTTGTGTGTGTATATGTGCCCACATAAGTGGAGGTCAGGGGAGAAGTGTCTTTCCGTGGTGTGTCTCAATGAAACTCAGGTCATCTGGTTGGCAAGTGCCTTTGCCATTTGAGTCCTCAGCCCCCCATTGTTGTTTTGTGTATTTGTTTTGAGGCAGGGTCTTATTGTTCAGCCGTGGCTGGTCTGAGGATCGTAGTTCCGTCTCAGCCTCTGAGCACAGTGATGAATACAGGCAGCACACCCTGCTTGGTTTTTAAGCTTTATTTACAGATGAGGGAACTGGAATGAAGAAGTTGGGTTATTTGCCCTCATCACACAGAAAACAGATGGTGGCAAGTGTTAGGGTCTGGCATGGTAGCCCCAAGTCCTGGGCTGGCCCAGTGAAGCTCTTCGGAATTCCCTAGTATATGAACTAGAGGACCTTTGCTGTCTGGAGAATGTCTAGTTGAGTGTGCCCTTTCAGAGAAAGACGTGAGCTGCTTGTGGGACTGGCTCTATAGAGATAGAGTTGCCAACCTGCTAGAGTGTAGACATTCGTGAGCTCGGAGCTGCCTCTTCTATTTCTTCTCTGCCATACATACTCGGGACATGTTCTGTTGGCAAGTGGCAAGAGGCTGGAGGGCTGTGCAGTGGAAGTCAAACCCTTTGGTCCTAATTCTCTGCATATTTGTAACATAGCTGAATGGAGAGGTCATATTTCTGAGTAGTAACTTGGTCACTCCCCTCTCACTGACTCAAGGATGGCATTTATAATTTAGCTAATCTCTCAAAAACTCATTTTTTCCTACTTCTCTTTCTCAATCTCTTCCTGGCCTTAGGAAAAAAAATAAAATAAAAGGGTACATGCTACTCAACAGGGAGGAGGGACTCAAAGCAGTGGAATCTAGATCCCAGAATTCATAGGGCCTACAAGCTCAGGATGCCAGTCACAACCAAGGAGACCTCAGGGCTAGCTCATCCCACGAGGCTGGAAATTTATGTCTTCTGGAAGTAAAACTTCTCTTTTCTTTCCAAGTCTTCCTTGTTTCCCTTTCCAGAGGCTGGGTTTGGGAAGGAAAGGGGGAAAGAGGGAAAGGGGCGCCTGTAAGTTCACACCCCAGCAAAAGGTGACCACAAAATGAATAAGTCCAATATCTGCCAGAGAGCAGACTGGGAGCAGACAAGATCTGTTCATGCCCACTGGGACCCCAAAGGACCTCAGCTGTGCCTTGTTCCCACCCCCAACCTCTCAGCCCTTCCTATTTCAAAGAACCAGAAAACATGGAAACATTGTCTACCATCCCAGCCATGTGCTCCCAGTGCTTTCATGAGCCCTGATGGCTTCACCCTCAGAGAGGGAAGTGGTGGCTTTGGCTAGCAGGAAGCCTTGGGCTTCAACAGCCATGCTGGGTCGTAATTAGTCATGACTCCACAATACTTTATTTGATCAAAACAACATCGGAAAGTCTGCACCCTTTCTGGGTTCTGTCCCAGGGTGCAGATCTACCACCAGTTTTACCAGGGATCAGCTCTGCTCAGGACCCTAGGATGCGAGGGTTGCTTCTCTGCTCCTACAGTGAACCATGTAGACAGGTATGGTTGGGTTTTCTCTTTATTACTCAGTATTAGCAAACAATAAAAATGGCAGGACAAGACTGCATTTGTAATCCCAACACTGCACAGACCTGAGACTCGAGGATCATGAGTTTGAGGCCAGCCTGTCTCAAAGGAAAAGGGGGAAAAGCATATTTAAATGCTACTTTGGGTTTCCTTGGCGTTGGTTCTTCTGCAAACTCGACAGGAAATGTTTTGGGTCTCAGTGCTCCAGGAACCTCAGTGACCCGCTCCCAAAGTCTAACAGCCCCAGGCTCGGGACCCTAGACATTGCCTCAGTTGTAGCCACAAGTCCCAGTGGACCTCTGAGGTCCTGATCTCAGGGTGTTGGGTGCAAGCAGGCTGGCGAGAGAGGTCGGCGCCGGCGTGGAATTTCTTTATCGGGATTCGAGAGCCGCCAGCTTCTTGGCTTCTTTAAGCGATCCCAGAGAGACACCTTTCGATCTTTTGTCAGACGTCTAGGCCCTTAATAGCTAAATTTATTTGGTTTAAAACGGCGATGGGAGACCTGGGGAGGGAAGATCTTTCGTCGGTCATTGGGTGGCCCAGATAACAAGCTTTAAGAGAGAGGGAAGAAGAAAGTAAAAAAAGTTAATGGCTGAGGGTGGGCCACAGGAGCCCAGCGTGGGGCTTTTACCGCGACGCTCCTTGGCTCCCCCCTTATCGCCACCGCGACTTACCGCCGCGTTAGAAGTACATTAAGTCACGTAAACAGCGCACAGAGAGGGGTGCCACCGCGATGACCTTTTGGGCAGCCGCGAGCCCACCTCAGCGTTGAGTCAGCGGCTGCCGGCCGGGGTCGCCCAGGGCTGGGCGCGCACCGGGCAGGGTCCCTTGTGTGATTCCCACCGCCCGAGGCCAAGTGGGAGGGGGATTACACCAGGAATCGGGGCGACCTTCGCTCTTCCACCGCCGCCTGGTCACGTCTGGAGCGGTTTTGTTTGTTTATGGGAAATTAAGAATAAAGGGGAGGAAGGAAAGGGAAGAAGCAGGATTAATAGAAAGGAAAAAGAAGGAAGCATCGGAAGGGAGAGAGGGAGGGAAGGAAAGGCAAGCAGAGTATCCTGGTTGGTGGCTGGTGTTCCAAGAGGGGATACAGTCCACCCTTCTACAGGACTGGGACACTGGGGAGAATGGGGAGAGCCAAGGTGACCCGTACCGCTGGGTAAAAGAGTCCCCAGGACAGTAAGAAATGTGGTATAATCGACAAGGCTTTATTTATACAATTGTAGTTCCTTCTCTTTTCGGAGTGCGTGGGAATCGAACTTACATCCTTGCACAATAAGTAACTTTCCAGTGAATTATAGCCTCAGCTAATATTTTTAAATCTAAAATTCAAACCTTGTTTAAGACAGAAATTACGTGTATATTTTCTCTCCTTTCTGAATCGACGTTGAAACAGAAAGAAGCTTCGTTAAAATGACAAGGTAATGAGCTTGAGTTTGCAGGCCAAAGGTGTGTGGCGACACGCATCCAGGCCCAGGCCTGCGGTGCCCCCAGAAGCCCCAGAAGCCCCAGAAGCCAAGCGCCACCAAGCACCCTTTCCGCTTCAGCTACAGAGCCCCCGCCCCCAGCCCAATTGGCTGCCGTGTTCCTGCTAGATTTGAAAGGCGACTGGTGGGGTGGCCCGGCCCAAATAAATGAGCCTCGGGTGTGTGGGGGGGCGGGGGCAGGCGGTGCCCCAGAGCCAGCTCTCTTTCGGAGGTAGGAATAAGGTTCGCCCGAAGGGCCTGCTTCTAGGGGTGAAATAGTTCTGTGCAAAAAGGTTTCGTTGAAGATTAGCAAAACCGGGAAGGAAAGACACAGGAGGAGCAAAAGAAAAGGAATGGAAAAGAAAGAGAAACAAAACATAACAAGGCAAAAAAAAAAAAAACAAAAAAAAAACAAACCAAAAACACTTAAACTTCTAGGAGTTATCCGGGGCACGATGGGAACCATCTCCAGAGCTTGGGATCCCCCTAGTTTGAGGTGCTTTCTCTTCCCTCAGCACCCTGGATTCTGCTGGCCTTCTATTCCCCTGGAGCGGCTAGCCTGAGGCCAGTGGGGACGGTTCTGAAACCGCGTGGGTTCCGTAGTCCGAAAGTAGCGAACTGGCGCGAGTTTCCAGGCAGCTCAGATCTTGTTTTAGCCGGCCGTTCGGGTTAAACAGTTTGACTTTACATTAGCTGACATGAGAAATTATTTCTCTAACCTATTTCTAGTTGGAAAATCCAGTTTTTCTGTGTTTCTTTCTCTTTTTTCTCTTTTCTTTTTCTTTCTTTCTCTCTCTCTCTCTTTTTGAAAGTGAATTTTGTGGCCATGAGAGGGAAAACAATGATCTATCTTCCTCCTTTGTTTGGGGACACTACTAAAATGTTTGGAAATGTGGAGGACAGAATTGTGGGTCCGTTCCCGAGCCCCTAGAACCCGAACGTTGTCGAATCTGTCAATATGGTTCGGGCCCCTCACCTCTGTCCCAGAGGCGCCAGGGGCAGTGTGCTCTCTAGGCTCAGCTGCCTAGCGGCTTTCCGGAAAACAGATCAATGGGGGGTTTGCTATTGTACTAGGAAATTTAAGCAGCATAACCCCGAACTTTCAAATAAAAATATAAAATAAAATAAAACCCGGGACAAGAATCAAGCTTGCACCGTGGCTCGGTCTCACTCAGCCCTGAAGGCCGTCACAGCCAGGACGCCAAGTTTACTTAGCTAAATCATTATTATTATTATTTTAGCAAAAATGAATTGTAAAAATTGCTTGTAAGAGCAAACCTGGGACATTATTTCTGAACAGTTGAACTCAAAGGAAAAAGGATGTCCAGAGTTTTAATGAATAGCTTACAAACGAGCTTCGCAGAACCCAGTCCGCTTTAAAATTTGCTCAGAACTTACCCAACAACCCAAAGCAAGCTGCTGGAACCTGTAGTGGGATTTGGGCCGGCTCTGTGGTAGGAACTTTCGACCCAATGCCGGTTAACATTCAAATCTCCGAGTCCTAGTCCAGCCTCTAGTGTCTCCATTCCAGAGTTTTCTATCTCTCAGCCTTTTAGTCCCAGTGACGGGGAGTTGAAGGGGGGGCAAAAGTGACGCAGTTAGGCGAGAACGGTCGGTAGCAGATTTAAAATTCAGAAGTGTTTGGCCGCAATTTTCAATGAGAAATGAAAACGCAAAATTCTCGTTAACTTCCTGAATTAGGAGTCCCCTCCCCCTCCCCAGCAAGTTCTGACCCTGACCCTTCTCTGCCAGCGCACAGGTACAGTTCAAAGAAAGAACCCCTTCCCAATGAGGTCTCACACCCTCTCGAAAACGTCTTTTACAGCGCACCCATGACTCGGTGTTCAGCTCTGCTTGGACCCCTCTCCTTTCTCTAACTGGAAAAATAACGAAAATAAATATCAAACGAAACTAAAACGACAAAAAAAAAAAACCAAAAACAGCTCAAACGCTTTCAGAGAGATCTATAGGAAGCATTTTCTTTGATTTACCTGGGGTGTGTGTGTAAAAATCCATTTCTATAAGGGAACTCCTCCTGTCCAATTCCCTTTCCACAATTTTCCAGTGTCCAGCTTGTCGGAAGAAATTATTTTTGTGAGTGTGTGTAAAAATCCATTTCCATGAGGGAACTCCTCCTGTCCAGTACCCTTTCCACAATCTTCCAGTGTCCAGCTTGTCGGAAGAAATCCTTTTCGTGAGCCCGAAGGAACAAGACGTTTATCACTGCTGCTGCCTGGGACGAACAGTGCGTGACTCGCTGCTGACAGATCCACACTGATAACCCCGCCAGTGTTCGCTTCCAGTCCTTGGCCCGCTAAGGGCCGTGTCAGTTTGTACACAGTCGTGATAACCGTTTGGAGGTAGCTACTAAGGGGTGTGTGTGAGAGAGACTTGGGGGTGGAGAAACGGTGTTTCTCTCTGGGTCCCAGGAAGGTACCCTGCTTCTTCCCAACGTGTTGTCTTTGAGTAACCAGAAGTCCAGGGAAAACTCAGAGCTAAGGCGACCACCGCACTGGTGTCCCTGGACACGACAGTGTTTTCATCCCGTGGCGGTCCCCGCGCCTCATAGATTTAACCTTTCCGAGCACTGCGACCCAAAGGTTAGCTGGGGACTGTCATCCTGAACTCTGCAAAGACCTCCCAGGAATTGAGCATGTGTTTTAAGAGCAGGGGCGAGGTAGGAGTGTTCACGAGGGTACCTTTCCCAGATGACACCCTGGATCCCAAACGGTTCCCACTACGTGAGCATCCCCCCCGAAATAGGGTCGGGAAAGTTTAAGGTTGGTCACTAGCAACGGGGGGGGGGGGAAGAAAGGAAGGCCAGTTGGGCACTTTCCCCACTGACTTTAGGGGCGCGCTGACCTAGGAGGTGGCGCGCCTGTGAGCAGGGCGGTCAGAGAGGGGCTACAAAGACCCAGCTCCTCCCATGCCTACTTTTCCTCCCCCTTCTGCCCCGGGTGTGACCCGTGTGTGTGTGTGTGTGTGTGTGTGTGTGTGTGTGAACTGGGGACTCGAGGATGTGTTCCACCGCTGAATGAATATGGGTCGCCGGTCAAGTTGGGAGTGCAGTTGCCTCAGCCTCCACCACCCGCTGGTGTCCCCGAGCTGGGCGCCCCCTTGGTTGACTCGCTCCACTCTGGGGACAGCGCTAGTTGCTCAGCCCACGCCCGCAGGCTGCCTAGCACTTATTGTCTGCTCCAAGGGCTGCGCACTTCCCTCCTCCTCCCCGTCCCCTCCCCACCCGCTTTTTTTCTCCTCCCCCTCGATCCCTCCTCCCTCTCTTCACCTCCACACCCAGCAGCTCGTAGAGAGCTGGTCCGACCCACACACAGCCTGGCACCCTTCGGCGAGCGCTGTTTGTTTAGGGCTCGGTGAGTCCAATCAGGAACGCAGGCTGCAGTTTTCCGGCAGAGCAGTAAGAGGCGCCTCCTCTCTCCTTTTTATTCGCCAGCAACCACTCGCAGACCCCGGACTCGCGCTCTCCCGCCGGCGCCCTCAGCCTCACTCCGCGCTCGGGAGCACCGTCCGCCGCTGCCGTTCTTCACGCACGTCGCTCGCCCGAGGTTCGGCTGCTTCCTCTTTTGTTTGTCCCCCTCTTCCTTAGAATCCTACGAGTCGCCCGCCCTAGGGCCTCCAGCACTCCCGGCCTTTCTCCGGCCGTGACCGCCTCTGAGGGTGTTCCCCTCCTTTGCTCCCGGAGGATTGCCGGGACTCCCAGGTTCCCGGGATACCGCGAACCAGGCAAAACTCCCCCCCCCCCGTGCTTATCTGCCCGCAGCCTTATCTTCGTGTTATCTCAGCGCCAAGGGGCGGGAGCCCGTAGTCCAGTGGGCAGAGAAACTTCTTTCTTGCTATCTTGCCCGAGTCTGTGCGTGGGCATTAATTTTAGTATGGTTATCTCTGATGAGCCAAAGTGATTAGGAAAAGCAGCCGGGTAGAGGCCGGCCTGGCTCCCCACCCCCTTCAAGTCTCCCTGTCATTCTTCCTGCTCTCCCCTTAGGGGTGGCCACGGCTTTGGGGCGGTCTCACTCCCTCCCCCCTGTGTTTCCCCCTCCTTTTCTCTGCGCTCTGCTCCACCCTGCTATGTCCAATTCCGGAACGACCTGGCTTTTCCCCTCTGTGGTTGACCGTGGGGTGGGCCGGGGGTGGTCTGGCCGGCGTGAGTGCATGGGCTGGTGGTTGTGACACGGTCTGTGTCTAAGGTGTGCGGTCGGTCGGCCTGGACGCGGTTGGGTATGAGGCTTTGCCGGGTGGGTTTCCCACACTACTTTCCGTGCTCCTGCGTCTGTTTTGGCGTCCCACGTTTTCTGGACTGGTGGCTTTTTCTAGAGCTCGCGTTGGATTTGGTTAGCGAGGTCCGGGGAAGCTCTGAGAAAAAGCGGCGGTTTCGTTTTCGGGGACAGGTTGCTTTTGCTAGCTATTTTCACTCGCGGAACTCTTTCACAGAGGCGTTCTAGGAGAGGGGCACCTACCAGGAGGCAGGATGAGACAGCATTGACACACATGAAATTTTTTCGTGTCATCGGTCAAGAGTTAGCCAAGCTGGGGCAGAAGGAAAACCTCAGTCAGCTTCGTGGTCACTCCCGGGATGTGGCGCGCCTTGCAGAGGAAGGATGAGTGGTGGGCTGGGAGGGTGCGGGGACACGCGTCCTGGATGACGGAGGAAGGCACGCTTGTCGTCGCGAACCCTGTGGCTGCTGTGCAGATTTCGTTTCCCGTTTTCTAACCCCCTCAAACCCCGGGCAGACGCAGGGTCTTTAAGGGATGTCCTAAGCTGGGAGAGGGAGTGGAGCGGAGCGCGTTGGTAGACTGTCCACGCTTTTGGTAAATCCACTTTATCTATAGTCTTCCTGTCTTGTTCCTCAATCCCACCTCAGGAACCAAAAGTCAGATTGGAGCAGCGCCGGACAGTGGATGGCCTTGACTGACGGCGGCTGGTGCCTGCCAAAGCGTTTTGGGGCCGCTGCTGCAGACGCCGGCGACTCTGGGGCCTTTCCAGAGCGGGAGCCCTCCTCCCCGCCATCCCCGATCTCTTCCTCGTCCTCCTCCTGCTCCCGGGGCGGAGATCGCGGTCCCTGCGGCGCCAGCAACTGCAGGACGCCGCAGCTCGACACCGAGGCGGTGGCGGGACCTCCGGGCCGCTCGTTGTTGCTCAGCCCCTACGCCTCGCACCCCTTCGCGGCTGCCCACGGACCTTCGGCGCCCGGGGTCCCTGGCCCCGGGAACGCCCTGTCGAGCTGGGAGGATTTGTTGCTCTTCACTGATCTCGACCAGGCCGCTACCGCCAGCAAGCTGCTGTGGTCCAGTCGGGGCGCCAAGCTGAGCCCCTTCGCGACCGAGCAACCCGAGGAAATGTACCAGACCCTCGCCGCCCTGTCCAGCCAGGGGCCGGCCGCTTACGACGGCGCGCCCGGCGGATTCGTGCATTCTGCGGCTGCCGCGGCGGCGGCTGCGGCGGCGGCCAGCTCTCCGGTGTACGTCCCCACCACGCGAGTGGGTTCAATGCTGCCCGGCCTGCCATACCTGCAGGGGGCGGGAAGCGGGCCCAGCAACCACGCGGGCGGCGCGGGAACTCACCCGGGCTGGCCCCAGGCCTCCGCCGACAGTCCCCCGTATGGCGGGGGCGCCACAGCCGGCGGCGGGACAGCGGGGCCAGGAGGTGCGAGCTCGGCCGCCGCGCACGCCTCGGCGCGCTTCCCCTACTCGCCCAGCCCGCCCATAGCCAACGGCGCCGCGCGGGACCCAGGGGGCTATGTGGCTGCGGGCAGCGCGGGCACGGGCAGCGTGAGTGGTGGTAGCAGCAGCCTGGCGGCCATGGGCGGCCGGGAGCACCAGTACAGCTCACTGTCCGCTGCGCGGCCGCTGAACGGGACGTACCATCACCATCATCACCATCACCCGACTTACTCGCCCTACATGGGTGCACCGCTGACGCCCGCCTGGCCAGCTGGACCCTTCGAAACTCCGGTGCTGCACAGCTTACAGAGCCGCGCCGGAGCCCCGCTTCCGGTGCCGCGAGGCCCTAGCGCAGGTAAGGATCGCGCCGCGGTGTGGGAGAGCCGGCCAGGGACGTGGGGTGCAAGAGGGTGTGAAACAGCTGTTTACTAGAGGTCCACCAGGACCCAGCAAAGATTTTTTTAAGTCAGTGGCAGCATCCTCAGACTAGCAGTGATGGTGTGGGGATACTCTTGTTCAGGAAAGAGTGAATGCACATCTAGTATCTCAGGCCTTGGGAGTGGGATGGGGTGCACCGGGCTGAGGAAGCTTCTTGAGTAAAGACCCGACAATTGAGAAAACACGCCCTTTAGTTTGAGAGATCTGTGGGGTCAGAGCTCCTCATATATCCTGTCTGGTTTGGGTGAGTGAGATTCCAGGATGGGTTGCGTTTGGAGTATTGGGTTTTTGATTACGTAGACAGTCTATTCATTATTCAGTGCCTACGTGAGGAGCTTCTTAGGATGAGAGTATTTAAATAGGACACGCAAAGCCCTAAGATCTAGGCCTTGGTTCCCTCAAGCAATGGGGGAGGGGAGGGGGAGATGAGAGGAGACCTAGATCAGCCAGCCTTGACATTATCCCTAAGGTGCAGGCTTGGCATCTGTTGGGTGGGATTGGGGGTGCAGCTCCCACTTGGCCAGGTGGGCTAAATTACACCACCCTCTTCAGTGCCAGGAACTATTTAAGTGTAAAGTGAGAAAAAAATTGTCAACTACCTTGTAGAGACCTTATTTTGGGAATGGCCCCACTGTTAGTAAGGGCAGGTATGAGGCAGGCTTGTTTTCTTTCTCAGCGGCCTTTTTTAAGCCCTGAGTTCACCCGTAAATCCCGGGCTGGGCTTCCACTCACTTAACTTTTTCTATTAGGAAAAAAATGTTTTTGAGGACTTAGGAACGGAGGATCCTGGTCCAAAGAATCTTTGCATTATTCTGGGAGCCTCTCTCCACTTGGGTTTAGGCGCAGTCCTTTCTGGACTGAATGGGAGTGTTTCTCAGGGATCAGGACATCCCAATGGTGTAGCAGCTATTAATGGTTCGTTTGTTCAACGATTAAAGTCCTGCGTGATCTGAGTTCAGACCGGAGCAATCCAGGTCGGTTTCTATCTACTTGTGCTCAGAAAGTCTAGTGGCTCCCAAATTGAGACCCTGATCTGAACAAGGCCTCGGTGGTCACATTGGGAAGGCCAAGAGACAGGGTATTCCCCCCTCCCCACTCCTGTGCCTTTTCTGCCAGGCTAGAAAAGAGTATCCTGTTTATGTGTCCTTGGGGCCCGGGGCTTGATAGAAAGACCATGTTTAGCTCCTGAGGGTATAGACCTGGAAACTAAAATTTTTCAAAGAATGAGAAGGGAGTTGTGACTTAGGTGTGGCGCTTTTGTCAGGGGTGAGTTTGTGGGGACAGGGTGTCTTCTGTTTGAGGCCACCCCTCTGCTCTGCCTGTTTGACACACCTTAACATTCTCTCTAAATTCCTTTTCTCTAGGCCTGAGCCATCTCACTTGACTGAGACAGCTTACGCAGAGACAGAATCCTATCTCTAGATGTTGAGAGCAATGGATCCCTTTGAGAAATGCAGTCACAGGCACCATAGAAATGTCAAAAGACTTTGAAATTAGCCTATATTTTTCTAGATTACTCCCCCCACCCCAGTCTCTGAGCATTGCAGGGAAACATCTGTAGACTTAAGCAGTTTTTAAAGATGGTTGGAGTGAAGGCTGACATACAGGTTTTGCAGTCTGCTAAGAAAAGAAGCAGCAACCAAGGCAGAGCTGGATAGAAGGGTTCGATCACACAGGCATTGCTGTTTCTTCACCTTGATCCCCCTTTGCCAGCATCTCCCTGTGTAGCTTTTGGCTGGCCTTGAATTTGCTGCCATCTTCCTGTCTCCAGAATTATTATCATCATCATCATCTGCATTTGGAGGTAGACTCTGTTGTCAGTCTCACAGTTAAGGAGCTTTCTTGCATGCCTGATTAGTACCCTTTTCCTGCCTGGTGGATAGGTCTGAAGTGGTTCACACTGAGATAGCTGAGATCCTCACAGCCCCATCCCTGGACTTCTTTAAGCTCCTCCTGAGCAGAGCACCATTCCTTGGTGAGCCCAGTAACCACACCTGATTAGAGTCTGTCACTTCCCAGGAGCCCCCCAAGGGACCACTTAGGATAGAGGTGCCAACCTCCAGTGCAATCAGGTTCAATCAGGTTTTATGATTACAGTGTATTTTCTCTCGTCAGTTTAGAATTATTGCTGTCTGAGCCTTGCTGAGAGGCAGTAAAGGAACTAGATTTTTTTTTTTATTTAGTTAAAAAAATTCCTAGAATTTGAAATTTTATCTCTGGGTCTCAAGAGGACTATGTTCTACCTAGGGCATCCACACAGTCTCTAGGGAGCCTTTTTATTGTTCCTAGCCCAGTGAATGAGGCCAGACCCAGGGCTGGGTTTTTCCAGGGAATGCCCCACTCTAGAAGAGGGCCTGGCTCTCTTATAGGTAACATTTTAAAGTCAACAGCAAAGACAAATGCCTTGTTTAACTTCAGTGTCCTTGAAGTCCCGAGTATTTTACTGATTACTGTGGTCAATAGTGGCTTTTAGGGCAGAGAAGAATAAATCTTTGTGATGTGTTTTAAGTTCCAATGTCCCCAGGATAACTTTGAACTCACTTGTGTGGGATGTTAGTTTCCTAACTCTAGAAATGAAGGACACTTTTTTTTTTGGTAAGGTAAAAATTAATGGTAAAAACATTTTAATGCTAAAACCATATTTAGATAGCTTTACCACATTACTGACGCAGACAAACTGTGAACATCAGGGGAATGAGGGGCATAGCGCTATGCTGGCAGGAATACGCTTCGAATAAAACGCTAAAGCACAGTGTTTGTTCACAAGTGACTCAACTGCGTCTCGAATGTTCAATTAGAGCATTCAAACCTGGCAGAAAGGGCTCCACATAGACGTATCCGTTCTTACAAAGTCTATATGGAATAGCGTTCAACTTTAGAGAATTGAAGTTCTTTCATGCTTTATCTCCTTGAGGAGAAATAGCAGATGCTATCAGTTCTGTTAATTAAGATTATTTTTGATTTGTTTTTATTAGCCTTAGCTTAATTTCAAATTCCAAAAGTAACCACATGATCTGAAAAGATGGAAACCTGTGTTTAAAATACATGTTTAAAATATGCAGTCTACTAAGAAGAACCATAGAACCATATTACAATAGATTTTAGATAGAACTCAATATTTCAGTGTTAGATCCTCATGACATGAAAATAAAATGTATTCTCTGTGCTTAATAACTTGTCTTTCCTCTCCCCAAGAAAAGCCTTTATTTTCTTATTTATAATTGTAATTAATCAATATGAGTGCTAATAACAGTATTTTAAATACGTTTTTTAATGGAAGAAAAGACATGTAAGACGAAGTGTGATGGACACAAAAATACTTTAAAATTGCTTTATAACAATAAATGGGCAGTGAGTCCTGGGTATTTGGATTTTAGGAGGAGGTCAGCAATCAGTGATTGTTGCGAAGCTCGCTTGGGTTTGATAAGCTGCATTTTATAATTAGGACGACCTCAGTTTTACCTTAGACAGCCGGGAAAGAGCAGCAAGGCAACCCAAGTGATCTCCAGGTCACCTCATTCTCAGGGCCTATGACTTCACTGGGGTTTCTACTGGCCCCGCCGTGGGGCGGGGGGTGGGGTGGGGACGGCCCCCGGAGTGTGGGACAGTGGTCAGCTGACCCAAGGCGACCAAGGTCAGGACTTGGTGCTCTGGGGAGCCTGGGGCACGTCTCAAACTTCTGATCACCCATCTGGGGCAGGCGACCTCACTGGTCTCTGGTTCTCGATCTCCTCACAGACCTGCTGGAGGATCTGTCCGAAAGTCGCGAGTGCGTGAACTGCGGCTCCATCCAGACGCCGCTGTGGCGACGAGATGGTACAGGTCACTACCTGTGCAATGCATGCGGCCTTTACAGCAAGATGAACGGCCTCAGTCGGCCCCTCATCAAGCCGCAGAAGCGCGTGGTGAGTGTCACCCACGGCAGGGTGTGGACCTGCTATACCTCCTCTTTCCCCCTCTCCGCCCCCCACACTCCCCCCCCCCGCCCCACGCCTGCTCACCAGAACCCCTAAGACGAAGACAGGTCTTTCCAAGGGGCCGAAAAAGAAAAGTGTGGCTGGTAGCAGTCTCCCTTCCGCTCCCTCCCTGTACCAGGGATTGAGTGAAGAACACAAGGCAAACTAGTGTCTGCTGTTGAATTGCATCTTCAGCGCCTGTGCTGCCTCTTTTTGTTTTATAATTTTTAAAAAAGTACAGATACATATTTACCTTGAGATACTCTTCAGGAGCCAGTGTACATAATGGATACTCAAAGAAACTGTGGCTGCAGGTAACATCCTCAGCGAGGGAAGATTGGCTCTGTGTCCTCTGGGCTGATTTCAAAGCCTAAATAAATGGTCAAAGGAAAGCCCCACTTTTCCTGCGGTCAGCACAGACTACCTCTCTGGGCCAGCTGCTTTTCCTTGGAGAGCCCTATTTAGTTCCTATTCTTGTCTTTTAAATTGCCCTGCATATGGTGAAAATGTGTTTGCTCAAACATTAATTATTTTGAAATCTGACTATTGCAGAGAACGGCACAGAACTTGACCGTAAACTTCAATTGGTTCAATTTTCAAAATTCAGTTGGCGAATTGTAAACTTTCACCAATTCAAACATTTACCATCTTTTAAACTAAGTATGGGGAATTCTTAATTTTTCTGTGATTAAGCTCATGTAGTCATTTAAAGCTGAAATGAAAAAGAAAACTTTTATGAGCTGCAGCTTAATACTGACTTTGTCTAGCCCCAGCTGATGGTGTTCTAAATGCCATTAAAGTAGATGCTTTGCAATTAGATGCCAGACATCTTAAGGACCTAGGTAATTTATTTAATTGTTATACTCTAATTAGCAGAACAAATGCTAAACATGTTGTTTGTGTTAACTAGATTAGAGCGAAATTGCATCACAACCGAAGTCTGACACCTTAAGAAGAGGCAATTAGTTTTATGATTGTTTTGTTTTTAAAGCATTTAAAATAAAGTAGCTAAGGTTAGTTTAAGTGGAATGTGCTTAAAGTTTAGGGTTTTCTTTAAAGGGTATCCTTAAATCCAGAATGTGAGCAGCTTTTGTAATCCTTATGTATTTTGTTAAAAAAGAAGTAGTCAGAAACTATTCCGTGGAAGTTCTTGCTTTCATTTAAGCATGAACAATGAAACATTACTTTATTCTGTGGAGTCCTAGCCGGGTTCTGAAAGGTAACATTGTTTTTCAGAACTGGGCAAAACCTTGGTGGAGGAGCAGTAGCCTTTGAGGTTCTTGTTGAATTGCAAATTTGACCAACTAGGCACTGTATTCTGATAGCGCCGTTTATCTAATGCACTTACCAGTAAAACTTGTTATCACAAGAAAAACAATTTAAATGTCTGTGAATCAATTAGTTTTCTTTCTGTGGCAGGTGTCTTGGCAGTAACCAAGGTCAGTCAATAGGCTTTGGGAATGAGTTATAAATGATACCAATTGTAGGGCGTGTCACTATCAATTAGTTCTCCTTGCGGACTTATAGCTTTGGTAGGTCTGGCTTACTTCTCAGAGTATTGTATTCCGGTTTGTTAAACCAGCAAGACAGAGCCAATCACCCAACCACCGTGAATTTGAACTTGTAATAAGAGGTTTATGGTGTAGCTTGAATTCCTTGTCAGTGAAGAACAGAGCCGAGGCTGCTGTTAGCAGGCGGTTTATAGCCACCCACCTTCGTTTCACGTCTTTATGGACACTGCCTTCACTTGTGATCTGCAGTTGACGATCATAAAGCTCTCTGTTGGAATGGCAAATTCTGATAGCAATTTGCTCCACGCCGGCTCTAAATTCCACTGTCATAAATGACCTGTTCATAAAGTGGTCATCCTGCCCCCTTTACTAATTTGCTAAGAACGGGGAGAGAATAGTCTTTGCCAGAGCGTGAAGTTTTGCTAATATTTTTGTTGTTTTAGCAAAGCTATTTCTCAAGTAGTTCTATCAGTCAAGTATTCTGAGAACCAGTAGCTCTGAGTAATTAGGAATGTTGTAGGGTTCATGAAAGTGCCTCTGATTTTATAGAACAGGTGTGAGCTATAGATGCAAAATCCTGTTTGATCAATTATATTTATTTTCAAAAAACTTGGAATCCTGATTCTCTGACCCATGAATATCCAGTGTATACCCAATATCTTCTCTATTCTTTATAACATGGATTGTTATTTTTCTAACATGAATGGAACCTGGGAACCTTTGGAGTTCTGTCACTTCAAATTTGCTTTGATTCTCACATTTTCGCTTAATATATAAACATATATATATATATATATATATATACTAGTATATATTAATTAAGCATAAGATGTGGTATTGGCACAACCTGTTTTTAGTAATTTTAAACAATTTATATTGGGTAATGTAAAAAATCATATTTTGTCTTTCTGAGAGAGGGTTACAAGCTTATGTAGGTATGGAGGAAATACATTTCTTCAAGAATGTTAGGGCCATAAAGGGTAGCATTAGACGGAGCTTGTCATGGTGATACCAGTTAACTATTTATATGAAGAAAAATTAGGGCAAGTGAAGGTGTGTCAACATCACCATATACAAAAGAGTGTTAACTTTGAGAGAACGTTGTCAATGTGCTTGAGTCTTGTGACACAGCGATCCAGGCACCAGGACGACAGTTACAGGTACAGATGCCCAGCTTTTCTTTCTCACTCCTCTTTTTTTCTATTGTTTCTATTTTTTCTTTCTTTCTATTTTTTTTTTTCTAGACAGGGTTTCTCTGTGTAGCCCAGGCTGGCCTAGAACTCAGAGACCACCTTCCCCAGGGCTGGAATTAAAGCTGTGCTCTGCCACCAGCCTGGCTCTCACTCATCTTTTTATGGTTTCTGGTTGATTCTCTACATGTGCCTGAAAAACAGATGTAGCTATCACCAGTTCTTAGATGACCAAAGCCCTTTAGCACCCTGGTGGCTCTGATTGTGTTTTGTGACTCACATCTCATATTGTGACAACCGAGCAGACTGCAGGTGGTTGTATTTTTGGTGTGTTCTAGAATTTAGCTCTGTTTGGGGCAACTTTCAGAAAATCTAATTTGCCAGTAATAATATGTGGAAACCTGAATTCTTGGAGGAGTAGCCACCATGGGAGCATGTACAATGCCGGATAACTTTGCATGGACAATGTATGGTTGCTTCCAGGTTATCTGACAACTCTTAGTAACAGGTGAGGGATCAAGCACACTATGCAGACCTCAAGATTTCTGGTCTAGAAACGTCTGCCTAATTACACTTCAGGTTTTGTTCTGAAGGGATATTTCATGTATAACTAACTGGAAACATGATTTTTGTTTTGTTTTATTTTGTTTAAGATAGGAGCATGATATATAAAAACATTAAAATATGCAAAATCGTATTTCTCTGCTTACTGTCTTCCACGCTGTTTTCTAGCCCTCATCGCGGCGGCTTGGACTGTCCTGTGCCAACTGTCACACCACAACCACCACCTTATGGCGCAGAAACGCCGAGGGCGAACCCGTGTGCAATGCCTGCGGCCTCTATATGAAACTCCATGGGGTAAGCCATTCATTCTGTTTATGAGCGCATACATTTAGTACTTAAACTGTGTATTTTCAATTATAAGGTAGATGAAAAAGCAAATTAAAAAAATGGTTAAGAAAAAAGATCTTAAAGTGAAAAACTGAGCATATTGTGTATACACGGCATTGAATCCAAAATTGTTTTGTGAGTTATTTCAGCCACCAAGGAGCCAAGAAATAACACAAAACCAGCTAATCTGACACTGACATTTTTGGTGAAAACATCCCGATTTTAGAAATGTAAACATGAGCCAGGTGTGGTAGTGCATCCTTCAATCCAAGACAGACAGGGCTACATGGACAAGCCTTATATCAAGAAGAGGAAAAAAAAGAAATGTAAAATTAACAACAAAATAATGATTATTATAGGTCTTCAGCTTTAAGAAATTTGACAAAGACTTTTGTCTGAAGAAGTTATCTTCAGTTAGAGTCTATACTTCATTAAAGGACTGTAGAGGTTATTATAAATCTCAATGTTTGGCTGGCTTTTGAGAAAAGGTCTCATTCTACAGCCTAGGCTGACCGCAAACTCAAAGCCCACGGTGCTGCATCCCCTGCCTTAGCCTTCTGAATGCTGGTGCCCTCCACACCAGCCAGCAGTCTGGCTAATAATGGCTCAGTCTTACAAAGGCTGTGTTTTAGGGAGAAGGTATTTCATCCCTTTATTTAAAACCTGTGTTTTAGGGAGAAGGTATTTCATCCCTTTATTTAAAAGATATTAAAAGTAAATATTCATACAACACATTGTCACTAAGGTTAATGTTATTTCAGATAATAACCGTAAGGTTGAAAAGATTAAATTGTCCATGGTAAACTACATTTTCCCCCCCTGAAAGATTTTTTTATTTTGTGGGGAAAGGGTAAATATCTATGCATTTAGAATAGATATATAATGTTTATATGTACTAATAAATATCTATCTAGTTAGGATGAAATTTACACCAAAGTCTTTAATTCATTTAAAGCTGGACAGTGTAGCTTCGTGTGCTCTCCTAGCACACCTGAGAAGCCACGGCCGCCTCCGGCAGGACTGGAGATGGAGCACAGCTGTCTGCCACTGAGCTATATAGGTCCAGGTTCTTTCGAATAAGGGCTTTGAGACCAAAATCACATCCCTTGTCTGCTTCCTTCAGTGTGATACTTAGGTATTTCTGTGGACATTTTTCAGGTGCCTCGACCACTTGCTATGAAAAAGGAAGGCATTCAAACCAGGAAACGAAAACCTAAAAACATAAATAAGTCCAAAGCTTGCTCCGGTGAGTGTAATAAAATTCCATTTTGTCTGGAAAGTGTTCCAGTTTTGACAGCAGAGGTAGCCGTCCTCACAGCTCGTCTCTTGCAGGTAACAGCAGTAACTCTGTCCCTATGACTCCAACTTCCTCCTCTTCTAATTCAGAGGACTGCACCAAAACCACTTCTCCTTCAGCACAGCCGACGGCCTCAGGGGTAAGCGAACCGCTCGGGCTGCCTGAGAAGACTGTTGTGTATCAATATCAAATTGTTTTAAATTTTATCTTATCAGCAGTATAATAATCTGAACCAACAGTTTAGTGAATTGCTACCTTGGAATAGTTTTTAGAGGAAATTATATTTGAATGTCAACAAAATGGCAAACTTTACAAAAGATTCAGATTGATTGTATTCACCTCCCCCTCCCTCAGTTTTGTGTTTAAGACAGGTTCCCATCCCACACTGTTCTGGAACTAACTCTTTGTAGGCCAGGTTGGCCTCGAATTGAGAGATCTACTTGCCTTTACGTCCTGAGTGCAGGGATTTAAGGTGTGCACCGCCCAGCTACATTTTCTTTCTTCCTCCCTCCCTCCTTCTTTCCTTCCTTTCTCCCTCTTCCGCCAGTCAGAGTCACTTAATATTCCGAAGGTAGATTAGAAAAATCTACGGGGACGTCTGTGTCTCATCTCAGACCTGCACAAGGCAAAGGTCGTGCCTATTGTTCCTGGAGTCCTCACAGTCTCTCACTGTGATGAGAACTTGGTTTTACCTACAGCATTTCCCCACTTTAACGTCTCTCTGGCCCCCTCAGCCTTCAGTCTGAGTTCCAAAGGTTTTTTGTTTGTTTTTTCTTTTTTCCAGGCAAGATCCACTAGGTGATTGCCACTGAGATGATCTGAGAGACACCCCCAGCCCTAAGGCCAGGGCTGGACTGGGAGCTTGTTTAGTAACGGCCTGGGCTTGTTTAGGGTACTTCAAAATAGTACAAATTTCTAAGCCACACCCTGGAGGTTTTGTTTTGTTTTTTTTTAGTCAGAATTTCTGGGTGTGGGGCCTAGGGATTTGTGTTTCCATACAATTGTTGGAGGCCAGACTGAAGTGCTGCCCTGAAGGGTTAGGAACCCAAACGGGCTTCTGTCGAGGCCCAAATTAACATACCTAAGACAGTACCCCATATCATTCCTCTGGACCAAATTCCTTTAATGAAAACAGATTTAATTGATCATTTTTCTATGAAGTTGCCAGAGAGTTAGGAAAGTTGTAACTGGCACATAATGCATTCCTCTAAACATCTGATGAACATGGGTACTAACACTAAGATGACAAAAGCTTTGACGTTTTTTTATATTTGAGGTTGAGTCTCAGACCTGTGTGGCACAGAACCAAGTTTCCTTAAAGTGGTCCACTTGCTTCTTGTATTGGGAACACAGGCAGGCACCATGCGGCTCAGCCTTCTAGCTGGTTCTGTTTATTGCAAATGTTAGTTTAAAAACTATTTTGAACTCTTATAAGTATGAACGGTAATGTGTGCACATGCCTGTGTGTGTGTTTGTAGTATTGCATGTATGCATGATATATGTGTGGAATGTTCATGTGTCCAGAATGTATGTATGCCACCATAACCATGTGGAAATCAGAAATCAATGTGGAGTCTGTTTTTTCTTTTTTATGTGGGTTAGCGGCTAGAATTCAGGCAGCCAGGCTATCAGCAGGGACCTTTGTCTGAGGAATCATCTCTGGCTCCCGTAGAAATTAAATCAAAGTGTTGTATGTAACTCTGAGCATCTGAAATGGTAATTAGATTTTGTTATTTGTTGGGAAATGACAGGTTAAGATTATTTCCGCTCCTCTTACTACCCCAATCATACTATGTAGCTAAATGAGGCAAAATGATGCTTTGGTTTTCTGGGGTATTAAGGAACAGCCAGGTTTGGGGCCACTGTCTGTGTCTTGTCTCTGTCAGCCATAGGTTACTGTGAAGACAGTGTTCAGTCTGAATGCTAATGTGGAGGCTTCTGCGTTTGCTTGGGGAACGGTGCAATTGTAAATGGAGTCAGGTTTGCTCCTGTGCTTTTGTGATGTAAAAAGTCAAAATTGCTCTTAAAAAATCCAATCTGTTGGAAAGAACAAAAAGCTGAAAAAGGAGCCTAATGTGACTGGATGAGATTCCTAGGAACTGTGGGCTGGTTCTAAGCTTGCTGTTAGTGGCTTGGGTCCTTCAGAGGAGAGATCAGCATCGTACTAGAGACCAGGAGGCTGAGCAGTAAGGGTTTGTAGTGGGGACTCCTGAGAGGCTGGAGACTTGCAAGCTTCCAGCCCCAAAACTGGGCTGAGCTGCAGTCCCTGGGCTGATGTGGTGGAGCTGCTTGGCGCCACCTACCATCTGACCCTGGTGGGGCAAGCTGCCATCTAGATGAGCAGGCTTACCATAGCTGTCCCCATAAGTTGCTCCTGACTTGACTGTGAGAAGCTAGGCCTATCGACTGGCTGCCATACTACTGGCCATGTCAGAGTAATTGGAAGAGGCCTGGATGCTTTCTCTGGATTGTTACCAAGGAGGGCTTGTTCTCACCTTTTGGTTGCTCAGCACTTTCCAGTGCCTTCTCTGGCTGCGCTGGACCTCTGTGTGCAGAGTGAGTGGTCAGAATGACAGCTGTGGAGAGGATGCTGGGGTCAGGTGTGAGCAACTGGCAGGGTGCTGTGCTGACAGAAACGTGTGTGTCTTCCCCATCTGGGCCACAGTGTCTGTTGGTAAGCAGCTACTTCCAGTCTATTACAGATTCTGATTCTGTGAAATACTTTAGATGAAGAAAACATGAGATTCCTGTATAAGGTTGTTTGGCGTTATATACGATGGCTTCCCTGGCTTAGGGTACAAATCTCCAAAGAGTGGGTGACCCCCACTGATTTTTCCATTGCTGCCTGTGGTCATTGTGTAGTAAGATTAGCTGTGTAGTGGTGGGGGTGTGATGAAACAACTGGAGTGAAATGGAGGGTGAGCTCAGGTATCGTC
>JAQHUG010000254.1:1266657-1288394 GCA_028555095.1 Dicrostonyx torquatus | reverse complement strand
CTACCCTCTCACTGTGGATTCTGTTTAATTTAATTTATTGTTAGTGTGTATTTCTGCTGTGTATGTGCATAGGCTACCCTCTCACTGTGGATTCTCGGGAGCAGACTAGGTGGTTTTCCAGCTGGCCATCTTACTGCCCATCCTTTACATGTTTTATTATTTTTTTGGTACTAGGTTTTGAATCCAGACCCTTGTGGTTGATGTCCTTAACCCTTTTAAAATGTAGTTAGTAGTTAACTTTTACAAATTTTTATTTTTTATTGAGGCAGGGACTCATTGTGTAGCCCTGGCTGTCCTGGAACTCCTTCTGTAGACTGGGATGGCCTTACATCAGCCGAGATCCACCTGCCTCTACTTTCCAAGTGCTGGGATTAAAGGTGTGGATCACCATGTCTGGCCTTTAAAATGTGCTTAAATTTTGGCATCTTACTAAGTTGCCAGGCTGGCCCTGAACCCTACATATAACCCAGACAAGCCTCCTGAGTGCCACCATTCCTGACTAGACCAGATCTATCAAATGCCATGCTCCAGTGCTTCATTTTGTTGGCTCACTTTCTGATTTTGTGCTTTGTCAGTCTGGCAGTGGTGGTACATGCCTTTAATCCCAGCACTTGGGTGGCAGAGAGGCATGTGGAACTCAAGGTCAGCCTGGTTTACAAAGCTACAGAGAAACCTTGTCTTGAAAAACTTAAAAAAAAAAAAAGAGCCCTTTGTCTGGGAGAATAAGAGACTTCTGGTGAGTCATTCATTCATAACCTGGTCACTCCATGACTCAGTTTCTCCTTGTGGGAAGCTGTGCTGTTGTACTGGTGTTGGGGTGCGTGGTGGTCACTCCATGACTCAGTTTCTCCTTGTGGGAAGCTGTACTGTTGTACTGGTGTTGGGGTACGTGGTGGTCACTCCATGACTCAGTTTCTTCTTGTGAGAAGCTGTGCTGTTGTACTGGTGTTGGGGTGCGTGGTGGTCACTCCGTGACTCAGTTTCTCCTTGTGAGAAGTTGTGCTGTTGTACTGGTGCGGGGCGCATGGGCCGCAGGAAGGAGGAGGCAGTGTTTTCCTACTGGCATTGGAGACTCCCTGGCATGCAGCCCGGCATTGATGAAGCACACTTTCTTTCTTGCATTTGCTACCAAATATGCTATAATTAATTTTCATGACAACAGTCTGTCTTACTATGGCTACATTTTTTTTATTTGTAGGTTTATTGAAAAACATTTTTGTTTTTCAAGACGGTTTCTCTGTATAACTTTGGGGCCTGTCCTGGAACTAGCTCTTGTAGACCAGGCTGGCTTCGAACTCACAGAGATCTGCCTGCTTCTGCCTCCAAAGTGCTGGGATTAAAGGTGTGTGCCACCACCACCCTGTAAAAAACATTTAAATTTACACCAGAATTTGGCATTTATCCTCCATGGAATACTAAAATACTAAAATTTGCTGGACATGATGGCATTTGCCTTTAGTCTCAGCACTCATGCTGACCTCTGAGTTCAAGGCAGCTCTAATGTACACAGAGTTCCAGGTCTGCTGGGGGTACATAGCGAGGAAGTGTCAGTTTGTTCTGGCTGGGTGTAGGAGTGCACACCTTACAAAGTCTGGTGCATCTCTGAGTTCGAGGCCAGCCTTGTCTACAGAGTGAATTCCTGGACATCTAGAACTACACAGAGAAATCTTGCTTTTAAAAACCCAAGCAACAACAAACAACAAACCCTGAAAACAAAACAGAACAACATAAAACAAAAACAAAATACAAAGAACAAAATTCCAGTTGTTGACTGAGTTTGTAGATTCTTTCTTTCTCTCTTTCTTTTGGTTTTTTGAGACAGGGTTTCTCTGTAACTTTGGAGCCTGTCCTGGAACTAGCTCTGGTAGACCAGGCTGGTCTCGAACTCACAGAAATCTGCCTGCCTCTGCCTCAAAGTGCTGGGTTAAAGGTGTGCGCCAGCACCGCCCGGCTGGGGTAAAATGTTAACATGTTTAGTTTCAGTGATTGTGAGTAGTCTTTTCTCCCCTCTGACTTAAATGCTAACCCTGGAAAATACTGTGTGTGTATGCTTATGACACTCATCTGCCTAGAGTGACCTGTATCTATAATCCCAGAACTTCAGAAGTTGAGGCAGGGGAATATCCAGGTTAAGGCCAGCTTAGGTTATAGAGAGAGTTAATGTGTGGGCATAAAAGATCAATGAATGTATTTTGCGTGCCTAAAAATAGTATCAGTAATTACTTAAAGACTTGAGTATGTTGAAAGTTTAATATTACAGCCATCATTAAACCTGTAACACTACACTCTGTCATTGGTAAATTTCTAGTTCCTTCTGCTTTGCTGGATGTTGCTGTATGGGAGGTGCAGGAGAGGAAAAGGGCCCACACCTGGGATTGTATCTTAATGTGGAGGCGGTGGAGGGGCCCAAGGAGGGAGCAGTCAGCTCTGGCTGCAGAGCTGGGAAAGGCCATATGGACTGGGTAGTTTGCATATGGCTGTGTTTGACTTGTATGTGTGCTCACTGTGCCTGTGTGTGCCTGGTGCCCAAGGAGTCCTGAGGGGCAGAAGAGGGCAGGACCTCCTAGAACAGAGTTATAGACTGTTGTGATCCACCATGGTCCTCCAGGACAAGGTGCTGAGCCATCCTTCACATAGGTCAACCTCTGCAGACAGTGAAGACCTCAACTCCTACTTATCTCTACTTGTACTTTCCCAGTGCTGGGATTATAGCCACCATGCCTCACTAGTTGGCTAGGATTATTTTTCTCATTAAAAAAAAATTAGTTTTTGAGAGTTTTGTACGAGGTATTTTTTTCATGTATCCCCTACCCCCTAGTTGGGTACGGTATTTGCAAGGAAACACAAGAATGGAAAGCTGGTGAGATTGGCTATTCGGTAAAAGTGCTTATAGTCTAGGCTGAATTTGAATTCAGTCCCAGGGATGCAGGTGGTGATGGGAAGACAGAACCTCCAACAGTTGTCCTGATTTGCACACTAATGAAATGGCACTCACATGCAAGCAATCCTCCCAATCATTTAAAAAAGCAACATGTAGATATAGCAATCATGGCACCAAAGGTCGATTGTTTGGATTTGGTGGGACTGGAATACAGGGGCTGGATATTTAGACGTCAGGAGTATGAATCAGGTTTTTTGAAGGGGGAAAAAAAGCTCAATGTAGATTTTTAAAAATATTTCAGATCCCCCTCAAATAAGCAGTAAGAAGGGCCCAAACAATGCTCATTTGTGAATTATGAACTTTTGCTAACCCTGGCTCCCATGAGAGGTGTGGTGTTTTCTGTGTCTCTTCGCTAGAACCCAACAGTCACTCTGTGGTTGGCTGGGAGTATCTGGTGACTGAAGTGCCGGCTGCACTGCTTGTTTTCCTTCTCCCTGGAACCAACACCTTGTAGTTTCTAAACCTCCGGCTTGATGGTGGGTGGGAGGACTGGAGAGTGCTGCACCCCATAACAAGTAGGAGTTCTGGCATGTTGGGTGTGTTTGGGGACAGGTTTCCTCGTTTGTGCTTCTTGTTGGTGACAAAGAGGCGGAAGAGCCTGGTCTTGGTGGTCTCCCCTCTTGGATCAGTTCTGGGATATTAATAGGTGTCGAAGCTGCTCTCTCTGGTACTCCTGGGCTGCTCTGTGCCTCATTGGCCCTCCTCCCCTCACCTGTGTGCACGATTTTCAGCAGCAGCACCGAGGGACAGGATAAGCTTTGTGAAGCCTCTGCTTGACGTTCTTTCCATGGACATCTGAGAAAAGATTTGTTTATTTTATGTCTCTGAATATTTTCATATATATATAAAGTGTGTGTGTGTGTGTGTGTGTGTGTGTGTGTGTGTGTGTGTGTGTGCACGCGCTTGGTGCCTGAAAAAGCTGGAGAGGGTTTTGGATCCCCTTCAGTTGGAGTTATGGATGGCTGTGAGTCACCATGTGGGTTCTGGGAATTGAACCCAGGTCCCCTGAAAGAGCAACAAGTGCTCTTAACTGCTGAACCATCTCTCCAGCCCCTGACATTTTGTGTTCTTGTGACACGGCCTCATGTAGTCCAGGCTGACCTGAAACTCTTCTATCTGAGACTGGTCTTGAACTCCTCCTCCTGTCTGGTACTAAATTTTGTATGACATTTGCAGCTTGTGAAACCAGGAAACATATTCCTTAGTTAATGATTCACTTCTTAGCTGAGAAGTATTTTTCTTTTCTTTTGTTTTTCAAGACAGGGTTTCTCCGTATAGCACTGGCCATCCTGGAACTCACTCTATAGACCAGGCTGTCCTTGAACTCAGACCCACCTGCCTCTGCCTCCTGAGTGTTATATTTTCATTAGAAGATTTTCCTTTTCTGTGTTGGAATTATTTTGGTTTACCAAGATGTTATTGCAGGACACAGACTAACAGTCCTTAGCCTGTACAAACAGTGTGACTTATTTTTGCTGGCCCAGGCCAGAAAGGTATCGTTTTACCCATCCTCTCAACACCTTGGTGTTGGGGACCAGACTCAGGGCTTAGAGGATGCCCAGCAAGTACTTACATTATAACCTGAACTACAACACTAGGCCTGCTATACATGGGTTTTTAGTTGTATGTGTGGTTGTATGTGCTGATGGAGGCCAGAAGAGGGCGTCATCCTCTGGAGCAGCAGGTGCTGCTGAGCCAACTGATGTGGGTGCTGGGAACTGGAAACCAAACTAGACTGTGGAAAAGTCATAATTAATAGCTATTGAGTCATTTCTCTAGCATGACTCCTATTTTTTTTATCCATCCAGAGGACCCTGCCTGCCTGCCTGCATGTGTGTGTGTGTATGTATGTATGTATGTGCTGGTCTGAAAGTCATGGGAATTCTCCTACCTCACCCCACCTAGTGTGGATTACAGATGCGAACCACCTTTCCCAGTTTGGATTTCTGATGCTTCATTGGGAAGTAAAGCTATTTATTATTATTTATTTTGCATGTGGGTGGTTTGCCTGCATGTATGTCTGTTTAACACTCATTTGCCTGGTACCAGTCTCCAGTTTCCTGGACCTGGAGTTGTGGATGTTTGTACACCGTCTGTGTGTTGAATAAAGCCCGCGTCCTCTGCAAAGCAGCCGTTTCTCCAGCCTTATAGTTTCTCAGTTACAAGTTAGTGGATGTAAGGGGAGTTTAGTTTCCATCTGAGTGGGGCACAGAGGCAAGGAAGAGGTCCAAGACAATGTGGCAAGTGTAATAATGGCCATGAATTTGATTTGGGATCAGGTCTGGCATGGACCAGAATACAATATTGATTTCTTCAAAATCTTCAGAAATAGTGTTCTTTTACATTTGACTGGTCTTAATGTGTAATTTAAGAATCAAATATCTTTCCATTAAAATATATGGGGAAAATAGTGATCATGTGTGTGTCTATGTACAGCTAAGTTCAGCCTAGGTGACCGTGGATGACCGGAAAGTTGCTTTGCAGACTAATATGATCTTAAACTCACAGAGCTCCATCTTCCTCTGCCTCCCCGGAATCAAGATCATGTGTTTGGTTTTTGCTGGGTGTGTGTGTGTGAGCATGCACGTGACTGCAAGTATCCATGGAAGCCAGAAGAAAGCATCAAACATCTGTGAGAAGCACAGTTTAGGTCGTGGGAACCAAACTCAGTTCTTCTGCAAGAGCAGTCATTATGTGCTTTTAATCAACGGGTCATTTCTGTAAAATGCTATTACATGTACAGCTGTGCCTGCTTGTGTGTGTACATAGGTGTGCATATGCCATCCAAAAGTGTTCTTACATGTGAAGACGTGTCCGCTTATGTATATGTAGGTGTGCATGTGCAGTCTATGATGTTATTACATGTACAGATGTCTGCTTGTGAGTGTACATAGGTGTGCATGCGCCACCTCTATAGAGGCCTGGGCCTGGAGTCACAGGTGTTAGGGAGCAGTCTAATGTGGTTCTCATGACAAGTGCTCTTAGCTGAGTCGTCTCTCCCTCTCCAGTGCTACAACTGCACGCATGCATCCAGAGCCCTTGCTGCTTCTGTTCTGTACTAGGGATTGAACCCAAGACCACCCAAACATTAAGCAAGGACTTTACCAATGAGCACATCCTCTTAATCTAAATTTAATCCAACATTGTAAATAGAAAATAAAAACAATTATGGTAGAGTATAACAGGGAGATATGAGGTAGAAATTATTTTGTTATTTGTAAAAGTAAAATTAATATTATCAAACAGCAGATTGCCCTTAACAATAATTACTATTTCAGAATTTTACGGCAATGTGCATGAGCATGTGCCTATGACCATGTCTGTATGTATATGGAGGTCAAGGACAATTTGTGAGTTCCTGCACCCACCATGCAGAAGCCATGGTTAAAGTCAGCTCCTCAGGGTTGATAGCAAGTGTCTTTTCCCACTGAGCACTGAGCCAGACCTCAATTTTATAAAATCATTAATCAGACATTTCCAGTAGGCAAGTGCCCATTTTTAGTTCAGCGTTTTTACTCCCAAACACTCTTGTGCAAAGAATGAAAAAAGAGTCGAAAAATTGTTAACCTCTCACAGGTCATGAGCCCTGGGTTTGGGCACTGTCATTGCCTTCCTTATAAAGCAGGGGACTGGAACCAACGTCTCCTGTCTCAAAAGTCAGGCCCTTTCCTCTCCCAGGGACTTGGTCAATCAGCTCAATTATTAATATCTCACTTCACATGCTGCAAACCATGAGCATAAATATTTTGTTAGCATTTTATCTTCACATTCCCTAAGTACCAGGCACCCTCTCTCTCTCTGTCTCAAGCCTTTCTAGTAACGTATAATCCTATGCAAACACACAGGCCTTCACAGAAAGTCACCCTGGTAGAGTGTTCAATAGAGGAAGTACAAAGAAACTTAGCGTGCGTGTGTGTGCGCGTGCACATGTGTGTGCAGGAATAAGAACACCCACTGTGTCCTTATCCATGGCCTTGAATATACATTAGAAAACAGGCCTAATGCTAGCATTTACAGAGCCTGTCATGAGCGTGCCCACCCAAGCCACCACCCACTGAGGCTCACTTAATAACTGACCCTTTCTACCCAGCTCTGAACCGGACTTAGGTAGAGCGCAAGGACAGGCACTTGTTATTTGACTTTTCAAATTAAAGACTCTTTAATCTTTAATTTGATTGATGATTAAAATTAAAGATTTTAATTCAAATTAAAGATACTTTACCTGTTTTTTTTTAAATCCCTGCCTCTATAAAAATAAATAAAATTGGCAGAAAACATGAAATGATGTTACAGGAAAAGGCTAAACATAAGAAATCTGACTTAGGGCGGTCTGAGATGTTCTTGTTAAATGAATCTTTGAAGGAAATGAATTCCTTTACTGGAATCGAAGTAATTTATTATGTATTTCATGGGTGTCTGCTAGAAGGGTTACCAGCAAAATGAAGACTTTTTTTTTTTTTTTTTTGGTTTTTCGAGACAGGGTTTCTCTGTGGCTTTGGAGCCTGCGCTGGAACTAGCTCTTGTAGACCAGGCTGGTCTCGAACTCACAGAGATCCGCCTGCCTCTGCCTCCCGAGTGCTGGGATTAAAGGCGTGCGCCACCACCGCCCGGCGCAAAATGAAGACTTAATGGATCTAAATTAGACGTAGTCTAGTGGCCCTCCTCGTGTTTAGGGTTACCTGTAATGGGGCTGGATTAGATTCAGTCTGGCAGCCCTCCTGGTGCATGGGGTTCCTGTTTGTTTTCTCTGAAATACCAACACTTTCCAGGCACCTTTCATATAGGCGTTGTCAGGCTTAGAGACTTGGAATTCAGCCACCATCATATCTGACTTTACTCTTGTGAGTCTGTTTGCAACAGAATCTTATATAGCCCAGGCTGGCCTCAGACTTGCTGTGTAGCTGAGGCTGGCCAGGAACTCCATCTCCTAAGAGCAATGACAGGAATCTGCCAGCACACTCACGTCATGTGATAAACAGAATTCCAAGACAGTATCTGGTGTTTCTGGGGGATCAGCTCCATGACCTGCTGCCTGTCTGATCTATCAGCATGGCCAGCTCTCACCATACTTACGAGAATTTTCACCAGTGTTACAAGCTGTATTTTATTACATCAAGCACCAAGACTTTACGTTATAATTAAATTTAGTGCTTGGTTTATAGTGAAGCCTGAATATATCTGAAATTTATTTTGGGGTTCATGAATTAGCTGCTGGGAGGAAGCAGGCTCAGGTAGCCAAGAGCTCCCATCTGGTCCTTAAGAGTGCTATGGCGCGGAAATGCCATGATTGCTTTGAAGCCCAAGAAGAATAGAAGCACTTAATAGACGCTCGAATGTGAGTAGCAGCAGAGCGTTTTCATGGAGCCCCACCCCAAGACACCAGAAATAAATCTTTACTTTCTAGAAGGGAAATGTAAATGTGGAGGGTTTCTGCATTACACGTAGCCGTATTTTTAAGATTTTTATTTCTTTGATAGCGTTTTTTTTCTTAGTTCCTGGCACGGTGGTCATATGTCTGATCTTCTGATGATGACTCACAGGCTTTAAAATGTTTGCCCCAGGGTCCTGGACAGCTTCATTTGATGACTGAAATAGAATGACCCATTCTGATTTCACAAGCCTTTGATTAGGAATGCTTCCAGATTGACTTCAAGTGAAGGGATGGACCGAGGCGCAGTCCGACATGGCTGCCCTCCCCACCTCATGACCCCGTTCAGAGCGGGAACACCTTTGCCCAGGATGGAATCTGCCGCACTGAGTTAGGGCAGCAGTCAAGGTGACTTGGGAGGGGAGGTGCTTGGCTGCTCTGGAGAATTCGAGAACTATATTGTGAGGGGCACTTCTTAGATATCCTCATGGGGTATATGTTCCTGTACCTTTCACATGGCACCTTGAAAACTTATTGAGTCACTTCTGAGTTTTGTCCATTTTCCCTCCATCTGAAACAAAGTCATCCTTGCTTTCCAGTGGAGGCGAAGGTTTCCAAGCTTCACTGGGATGCACACGTTAGTTTTCCTTCACTGGGATGCACACGTTAGTTTTTGGTGTTTTGATTTGCAGAAGGGAGTTAGAGTCCACAGCTTTGTGGGGGATGGGGTGGGGAGAGACTGGATTCCCCTCACACAGGGGCCACACTCACTCAGCTGCACAGGGAGGCAGATCAGGGTCTTGAAGTTAGAGTGATCTCTGTCAGAGACTCACTCCGAGCATGCCCACATGCCCTACACCTCACCTAGGCACAGCAGAGAGTGGCGGCACTCCAGCTGAGCCTTCTGTGCTGTTGGTCTGACACAGGGACCTTTGTGGTCCACTGGTGCTGGCCGCTTGGGATGTAGCTGAGATGCTGTTGAACTCCTGACCTTTCCTCTTCCTGGTGCGGGGGTACAGGCACCACCATGCCCAGCTAGTTTGCGGGTAGAGGGGCTGAACTCCGGGTTTCTTGCATGCTTGCCTAGCTCTATCAACCTCTACCCCTCCCCCTGTAGAGAGCAGTTTCATGAGCTTTTTCTCCTTTTCCCATGAGTTCGTAAAGTGAGTGTAGGTCATTGGGCTTGCTCAGCAGTCTCTTTTCTCTGCTGTGTTCCCATGGAGGCTCTCCCCAGTTCTCTGTCAGTGGAAGAGGCGAAGGCAGGGGCAGGAGGGAGTGTGAGTGCTGTGAGCCCCTGGCTGTCTTTACTAACATTTCCAGTGGTGTCCAGAGACAGAGAGTTCATTTCCAAAGGAAGCAACCGGGTGAGGTGAGCTGTGCCTGCTCACAGCAAGCGGACATTTCCATACTCCCTTATCCCTGGAAGCACTTCTTTCCAGGGGCATTTTCCGGCCTGGCGGAGCTGCCGTCTCCCACCTACCCTGGCCTGCATGCTATGCTAAGCCCAGGCTAGGTCTGGCGCTGATAACAGTTCTTTCAGCAGGAAGTGCCTCCATTTTCAGCAGTCTGTGGGAGGGTGGAGGGCAGATAAGCTGTGAACACAGAGCACATTTCTACCCCACCCTCATTGCACTTTGATCTGGGAGAGATGGGGGGGTTACACACGACTTCGCCTGGTTTGAGCTGCTGTCTGCTGCGGAAGGGAGAAGGGATAGTTAGGCTCTGGGTATCCCTAAGTGTTTTTTTCTGCTTCCCCTCAGAAACATTTGTTTCGGATCCAGAAAGAACCTTCTGCTATAAGGAGAGACCCACCATTGATAAAGTCCTTCAAAGGGCTTTAATTAGAAATGGGAAAATGTTACTCATGGAAATTCTTTGATTCGTTTGTTATGATGTTGGGTCTCAATGGCCTGTAACAATGAACTAAACCAGGCTGGCCTAACTCAGAGACCCCTATCTCTTTGGCTGGGACTAAAGGCATATGTCACCACTAAAATTCTTACTAGATAATTATTGTTGTTGTTACTTCTTGTTTTTGTTCTGAATTTTTTTTTTTTTTTTTTTTTTTGTGAGACAGATTAGCCTCCAATCCAGTATGCAATTGAGGAGGATGGCCTCTTGCTCCTGTTCTCCTGCCTCCTCCTCTGGAGTGCTGGGATTGCAGAGGTTCACCACTGTGCCCAGCTCTCCTTTTCCTCTTTTTTTGAGACCCAGGCTGATCTTTGCCTCAGCTTCTTGAGTACAGCAATTATAGGTGTGGGATACTATGCCTATGTCAGAGAGAGAGGCTGGGTCTTACTATACAGTCCATGCTGGTCTCACAGTCTCTGTCCTCCTGCCTCCATTTCTGGAATGTCCCGTACCTGGTGACTGTGTGTGCACACACCAGCTCCAAAGTTATCATTAATGCTTTCTGGTTTTTTTTCTCCTCAGATGGTCAATGAATAAGACTTATGAGGGGAAAGGATTTAAGATGAAAAACAGTGAAGAACTAGGTTTCTGCAGGAGAGTTAAATGCCAGCTGTGGGAATATTCTAACCAGGGCGCAGATGCTGCAGGACTGGAGTCAAGCGGTGTGTTTCTCCCAGGCATGGAGATGGTTTTGGGAATGCACCTGGACCCCCTTGGTGGCCCCTCTCGTGTTAAGTGTCCTCACTCTCCTTCACTCTTAATTTATTCGGTGCTTTTATTCTATTACCTGGGCCTCTGCTTTCTGAAGCCGATAGCTTTTGTTCTCTTTTGTTCCAGTACAGCAGTTAAAGGAACGTACTCAGAGAGAGGAGCAACTGGCCCAGTCCCATCCAGGTTTCCTTGTGACACTCAGGCTTAGTATGCACAGGGGGACATAGAAGTCATGTCCTGCTGTTTCTGACTCACCATTGCATGGTGGGATTTTTTTCCAGCTTGCTACATGATAATAATTGCATAATAGTTTATGGAGCAGATGACCCAGCTTTTCCAGACTATTACATATTAGACTATTCCCGAGACTGCATCTATCTTAAGTACCCCAGTGATGAAAGCTTTCCTTTATACCACCTTTGCTTTCTTTTGAATTATTTCCTTGTAATACACTTTCAGAAGTGAAATTTCAGAGTTCAGAGGGCATAAACTTCTTAGTGGCCTTGGACACCAATGTTAATTGCCTTTTGTCAAAACCAAAATGTAGCATCATGGGCCACAGACAAGGGACTGACATGTTTACCTGACACTAGCCTTTTGTAGCGCCATAAAGATGTCATTTCCCGCTGACAGAGAAAGTCCAGGCTGCCAGCATTACCCGAGAATGTAGCGCTGGAGCACACCTAGACTTCTTGTGTTGTATTTCATGTTTAAATATTATGTTCTTAGGGCTGGCACGATGGCTTAGAGGCTACAGATACTTGTAGTATAAGCCTGGTGTCCTGAGTTCTATTCCTAGAAAACAAAGTTGGAAGGAGAAAGAGAAAAAACTGATTCTATGAAATTGGCTGCATACATACATGGGGTGACACATGTTGCACCCCTAATCTCTCCTCATCTGTCTGTCCGTCTCACACGCACACACTCACATTCATACATATTCATATTAAAAGTTTTGAAGAATTGGGCACAAAGTTCTCCTGTGTTTTCCAAGAGACTCAGCTGTTGCTTTTGGTTCCCACAGAGCTGATGTGTCTCAGGTGCATACATCCTGCACTTGGGGGTTTGGCCCTTCTCTATAGCTAATATCCATATAGATATTATATATTATACTACTCATTGTTCAGATGTGAGAACAACACTAAAGGCCGTTTCCTTGGAGCTGGGGATACATTGAATGTGTGATGTGTGTGTATGTGCGTTTGCATGTTGCATGTGTGGATTTTAGTGCACGGGAGAGCCTGAGCCTTTCTATGCTGGGTTAGAACCCACTAGACTTGGGTTCTTGATCAATCTCTGGTGTGCTTTAATAATCTCTCTCTTCCCCCTTCCTTCTTTGAGAAAGGCTCTCATTCTGTAACCCAGGCTGTCTGGACTCCACCAGGCAACCTTAGCTGGTCTCCAACCCGCAGTACTCCTTCAGCCTCAGCCTCCTAAGAGCTGTGCCCAGCTCAAAAGATTTTCTTTTAAAACACAACTTATTTTTAAAAATGCCAGGAGCAAAGGGTCCTTTCAAGTGGCTGTTGAGTGTCTTGTATTTGTGAAGAGCTGTCATTAAAATTAAAATGCATAGCATTTGAGAGACAGATACAGGAGCAGATGGAGCTCTGTAAATCTGAGATCAGCCTGATCTGAACAGTGAATTACAGGTCAGCCACGACTGCAGAATAAGACCCTTTCTCAGACAGACAGACAGACAGATAAATAAATGCATAGCCTGCTCCTTGGCTTTTACTCCCGCTCTTTTTGTTGAGGCCAGCCCAGTCTACAAAGTGAGTTCCAGGACAGTTAGGGCTACACAGAGAAACCCTGGAAAAACCAAAATGACATAAAATAAAATGAATATCTAAATGCACCTGTGTTGACATTGTTGTTATTGGTTTACATAATTGTATATAAAGTCTCTATAGTAGGAACCCAACCAGAGTAAAGGCTGCACGCACAGAAAGTTCTGTTATTAAGCTATTGTTACAATGCTCTCCCCTGTTTATTGTCTCTTCAATTCTATCCCTGACTACAGCAGTCACTGTCTGGGAACAAAAGCAACGTTAGTTCTGGCTGGCCTGACACTCACTCTGTAGACCAGGCTGGCCTCGAGCTCTGAGATTAGCCTGCACTATCTGCTCTATCATCTTATCTATTATCTATCTATCTATCTATCTATCTATCTATCTATCTATCTATCTATCTATCTATCTATCTATCTCTATCATCTATCTATCTCTATCTATCTATCATCTATCTATCTATCATCTATCTATCTATCTATCATCTATCTATCTTTTATGTGTGTTGGTGTGTGAGGGTGTCGAATCCCTTGGAACTGGAGTTACAGATAGTTGTGAGCTGCCATGTGGGTGCTGGGACTTGAACCCTGGGTCCTCTGGAAGGGCAGCTAGTGTTCTCAACCACTGAACCATCTCTCTGACCCCAAATACATATTTTTTAGATGAAACAGGCACAGGGCATTTTACATCAGCCTTTCTTGTTTGCCCTCCAGCCACATCTCCTCCCTGCCCCTCTAAGTCCTCCCATTTCAGCAGACTTCTGATCTGGTGCAGACCCCTTGTTTTGGACCCCTTGTCTCACTACCAACAGCAGTGGATGGGTAATATGGCTAAGTGAGGAGAAGCCAGGGTGGCAGAAGAGGACTGACTCCTGTAAACTGTTCTTTGACCTCTCTATGGATCCTATGGTGAGCACATGCATTTGTATACATGTGCACATACACACATCAATAAATACATGATGCATATAAAGAGCAAGCTTGCCCTGTGGAATGCTCACATAGCAAGGCACCTTGCTGATGTGGTTACAGACATGACTTCCTGAGCCATGTCTAAGCCAGGGGATCAGTCTACAGAGGAGATGGAGGGAGGTGACTGCACCCTCTAGCTGTCCCACCCAGAACCTTGACAAGGCAGGCTAATGTGGGTCCTAAACCAGAAGCCTTTGGCCTCTGGCTCCTGTTCAGACTCTTGTCCTGCCTGTGTCCTAAGCTGTCAACTAGGACAGGCAGTTGAGCTGCTTGCTGGCTTGTCGGACATCCTGACTCCTGGATGCTCCTAGCCCCAGCCCCAAGAGGGGCCTTGTTAATGCCACTCTTGTGGAGTGCCATGATGCACTGAGCTCTGTCCCAGCAATTCATGAACACTCTGTACTTCTCAGAAATAACACTCGCTGCACAAGACCCAAACACAGTCAGAAATCTGCAGATTTGCTGGTTGTGAAATGAGTGGACTGGGGCAAAGCTGGATGTGACAGAAACCTCTCTCTGTCATCTACTACCACTGTGAGATGCCTTTCTGACACAATAGAGTCAGGGACTTAAATGTGGATCTGCCCTGGATTTTCTTGTAACGGAGTTTCTGGAATTAAGATCTGAGGTTACTTCTCAGACTGACAACCTGTATGCTATCTGCAACATTCAGTTGTTGACAGCATTATTGCAGTTATTTCAACAATTTCACCAGAATCTGTGTTAAATTCTGGGTATTTTAAGCTGGGCATGGTGGTCAGCTTGGGAGGCAGAAGCAGAAATATCTCTGTGAGTTGATCAGCCTGGTCTACAAAGGACAGCCAGGGCTACACAACAACAAAGCAAAACAACCAGCACAAAATAAAAATAAAACAAAATTTGACATCTCAACAACTTTGAAGCTTGCTTTTCACCCTGCCCTATGTCTTCTTGATACGTGCATATCTATAGTAAAGGCTTCCAGAGCATCTATGTCCACATTGCAAAATGTCTTCCCTCCCTCCCTTCCTCCCCCCATCCTTTCCTTGTACACATTGACATTTGATTTTGGTTATTGCTAAGTTGTCAAGATTAGCCTTGAAGTAACTGCATCTTTGTGTCTCCCCCTCCTCCCTTGTCTCTGGGTCTTATTTTACAGTCTGGGCTGACCTAGGACAGGCTATGCTACCCTGGATTGCCTTGGGTTCACAGTAATCTCCCTCCTTCCGTCTCGTGGGTGCTGGGGTTACAGGCATCCACTGCTGTGCCTGGCTCTCAGTCCTCCTGCCTCAGTTTCCTGAATAACTAGGAGTACACACCTGGGCAACCAGACCAACTTCTTGCTGCATATATATATATATATATATATATATATATATATATATATTTGTTCACCTGAAGTTTTGCTGGGAAAGATGGAGACCTGTGGACAGTTGGGTTTTGTTTGTCCTGTTGGAAAGTTTGGGTGTGGAGGGGGCAGGTCACATGACTGGACTAGCTCCAGGCAGGTATATGTGGGCTGGAGAACAATGTGGATCCTGCTGGTGGAAAGGATTTCTCTGGACTGCACTGTGTTCGGGCCACACAGCTCTGCACATCCAACACAGCTGCACCTGATACAGGTTCCCGAGAAACATCCTCAGAACATCAGGGTAGCTGCTTGAGGAATTTAAGGAGTGGTATTTCCAAAAATATTTGAAAAGCTTTAAGGAATCAACCTGTTTCAAACAGGGATAAATAGAGCCCTGAGCTTGGAAGAGCTTAGGGTGCCTGAGATTTTGGAAGAAAAAAGGTGTGACTAGAGAGTTCATGGTTGTGGCTGGAGTTTTGAGAAACTCTTTACGCTATAGTCTAAGTGCATTCCAGTTATCTGGGTTTGATGCCACAGCATTTTGTGATGTTTGTCAATGCCCTGGCAGCATTTGACCTAGATCCACAAAGTGTCTTAGCTCTCCAGTGTGGATCGTTTTCATTGATGGCTTTGACAGATTGGAGTCCTTCAGGCTCCCTTCCCCTGTCACCTGCATCGTGCCAGGTGGTCACTGCAGGTAACAGCGTGGATCTTCTATGTTGTCGCTGGCAGTGCTCAGCACAGTGGATGCCTTGCTTTGGGCAAGGAAGAGCAAGGCTGGCTTTATTCCTCCTGAGCTGGTCTCTGGGGCAACTCTGGCCTTAGTTGTGCCAACCATGCCATTTGTTTCCAGATGCTGAGGCCGGAGAATTGGGCCAGCTAACAAGCGATGTTTAATTAACTGCCTCTCCTCCCCTGTTTTTGTCTTCTATCAGGCAGGTGCCTCGGTGATGTCTGCAGTGGGAGAAGGCACCAGTTCTGAGAACAGTGACCTCAAGTATTCAGGTCAAGATGGTCTCTACATAGGCGTCAGTCTGTCCTCTCCCGCTGAAGTCACATCCTCTGTACGGCAGGATTCTTGGTGTGCTCTGGCCCTGGCCTGAGCTGGTGCTGACAAGAGGTGAGGGGGCTCTGAGAACCTCATGCCACTTGTCTGAATTTGTGCAGCAGTCCAGATGGCAGCAAAAATGCAGACATTAACATTCCTTCGATGCATGATTTCTGTGCCTTTGTTTTGAAAGAGATGTATTTCCCAAGAAGCTTGCTGAAGTAAGAAGAGATGGCTCCTGCAGGAGGGGCCAGCACAGCAGGCACGTGGCCCGCTCCCATCAGCCTGGGCCACCTCCAGCCAGCCTGCCTCTGGGTCTGCCCCACACCTGTAGTAGAAACTGCAACAATGACTGGGGCTTTGTCTGCTAAGGAAGATTGAGAGATTAAAAAAAAAATGTTATGCGTATTGCCCCAAATCACGTGCTTCTTGTGATCAACCTTGGTTATCCCAGAATTTCTTCATAGCTCACGGGCCTGCACATTTCACAAGCATCCGTGGAGAGGAGCATTGAAGCCATTTGGTACATCCCAGGGACTGAGTGCGGTCCTGGGATCAGATGCTGACTGACGTTTCTCAGCGTTCACTGTCACGTGGCTGATCTGAGGTCACTTGGAATTTGTAAACAGGGTAGCAAACAAGATATTTTTCTTCCATGTACACAATAATTTTTAAGTGCAATTTGCGTTGCAGCAATCAGTGTTAAATCATTTGCTTAAGATTTAACAGCATTTTTATAATGAATGTAAACATTTTAACTTAATGGTACTTAAAATAATTTAAAAAAAAAGTTAACTTAGACATGCTTCTTACACCCACAGCCCATTTCTGTATTCCCAATTGTTTAAAAAAAAAATACCAACCAAAAAAAAAAAGATTTCAAGAACAAATCTTCTCTCAGGAAAATTGCCTTTTCTTCATTTACAAATTTTTATACAAGAACACCAACACAGCCCCCTTTCTTTTACGAGGAAGAAGTGCTGGAGATTGCAGCAAACCTTTACTACCTAAAGAACAGCATTTGTAAATAGTCTATGCATCTATAAGCACTCTTGAAGTCTGTACCGTGTGACTAACCCACAGGTTGGTTTACATTTTTTTTTAAATGGGATGTCGTATGGAAACCTATTTCACCAGAGTTTTAAAGAAATAAAAAGGGTATGTTTTGCGTTCTGCACAGTGAGTTCCTTCCTTTCTTCTTAGTTTTGCTGCTGCGTGTCTATGACTTGTCATATAAAATGAAGAGCATGTGTTTGTGAGCTATCTTGAGGCCTTTATTTCAAAGAATTGTCCTTTGGGAGGTGTCGTGCACCGTGGTTTGATTGAAATTGGCCCACATAGTGAGTTAGCACTTTAATTTAGGTCGGCAGATGGCATTGCCTGATATTGTGAGCCTTTTGTTTAGGACCACTGCTTAAAAACAGTGTCCTTGGGACAGACTCTTAGCCAGCCCAGGGGTGCCTTGAGAATGAATGCAGTCTGGGGCTCCAGGTCAGGACACTTCTGCAAAGTGCCATGGAATCTCAAAGCACATCACTAAGTTGCCCTGGAAGCGGTGGGGGGAGGGTTGTTGAACTTGCAATCCTCCTGCCACCAAGAGGCTGAGGTTACAGGCCTGTGACACCAGACCCAACTCAAATCTTTAAAACAGTCTGGCGGTCAAAGTTGGCACCTCTTATCTGTCTGCGGCTTCTGGAACAATCGTTCAGCAGCTGACCTGTGACCCCTGGGTGGTAAGAATCAGGTATAAGAAGGCACTAGACACCATGGGTCACACAACAGAATGGAGTGTTCTGGTTGGTCCAGCAGTACAAGTTTTTGGAAGGCAAGTTCATAGGGACTCAGAATAAACGGATCTGGGCTGATGGCCCCTAAAGGTCAGTGTGCTCTGAATCTTCTCAGTGATCATAGGGCTAATGTCATTAATTTAGAAGAGATTTTTATTTGGCTTGGTTTTTATTTTTTTAAAGTAATATTGCAAAAATGGCTAAACTATAGCAATTAAAGATAAACTGTTAGCTTAACAGAAATCCTTCCACTTCTGTTATTAATGGCTGCCTCTCTTAAGATCTGGGCATCTTAGTCCCGCTGTTAGAATATCTGAGGCAAGAGTGGGCCTGTAGCCCAGGGAAGCTGCTGGAACTGTCCTTCTGTTCTCCTTCTGGCCTCCCCACCCAGGGTTTTGGTCTTTGGCGTGCTGGAAGAATGGATCTTATGGGTTGGTAAGACTTGCCACTGGTCCTCACCATGAACCTCTGAAGGTCTAGGGCCCTTCATAGAAAATTTACACATCCATGTGGACCCAGACCGGAAAATGGAAAAGTCTGGCAGCTGCTAGGTCTGCAGAACTAGGAAAAAACAGCTCTGCTTTGCTTGGCTCATCTCTTTTAGTGTCTTTTAGTGAGTTTTTTATTTCTTGTTTCCCTTTGGTGCCTTCTCAGCTATGACAGAGTTTCCTCTGTCTCCACACCTTCAACTACAGTTTGGTCCATATTTCTGTGATTGCTTTAGTAGACTGATGCTTGCTGGACCCCACTGTCCACACAGAGCACCACACTTTCTGTACAGCTGTAGTTACTGTTGGAACAGCCTCATGGCCGGAATGTGCCTAGATAGCGGAGGTGGCTGTGAGCTGACGTTTCTGCCTCTATCTCCTGAATGCTGGGATAAACAGGTTTGTGCCACCAAATTCAGCTTGCTGCTTTGCGGATCAAACACAGGAACTGTGCACTTTGCCTGCTGACATGCATCCCCAGCATATTTAGCTATATTTTTGTCAATTCTTTTTAACATTCTAAGACCAGCTTGAGGAAATAGTGAATTCATGTGGCACATTTGAAGTGATGATTACTTTTTGTGTGTGCCTGGGGGGCGCATGCCTAGAAAGGGCACAATGATGCTGTGCACACGTGTGGAGTCTGGAGAGCAACTTTAGACAATTTCTTTTATTGTTAGGGAATGTCTTTATAAAACAACCTAGTTTTGAGGCAGAGCCTCTCATGGAACCTGAAATTTACCAGCCAGCCGACCTCTGGAATCTTCCTGCCTCTGCCTCATTCATGCTGGGTTCAAACACAAACACCTAGGCTTTTATGGGACCTGAACTCAGATTTTCTTGCTTGCATAACCAGCATCTTTTTGTGTTTTTTGAGACAGGGTTTCTCTGTAGCTTTGGAACCTATCTTGGAACTAGCTCTTGAAGACCAGGCTGGCTTCTAAATCACAGAGATCCGCCTGCCTCTGCCCTCCTGAGTGCTGGGATTAAAGGCGTGTGCCACCACTGCCCGACTATAGCCAGCATCTTACCAAGTGAACTGTCTCTGCAACCTATGTGCTGATTCTTGTAACAAGTGCTGCACAGAAACCAGTTTGTCTCAGACTAAATAAACTAGGCTACGATTCCCTCTTTACAAATGTGCCTGCTGAGGAACAGGCAAGGAGACTGACTCACAAAGTCTACAGTCTGCCTCCAGTGTCCTCCATTTAATCTCCATCTCTGCTAAAAGGCACCATGCTGGCTATGCTGGGGCAGGCTTGTGATCCAGGCATTCGGGAGGTGGAGACAGGAGGATCAAGAATTCAAGGTCAACCTTCTTAAATTATTAGTTTCTATAATAAGGTCTATATGAGATTCTGTCTCAAAAAAACCCAAACTACACTAAATGAAAACAAATCCCCAGACCCAAACAATCAACACTAAAAACAAATTCCCAAGCCTATAACAACCCTAAAAACAAATTCCCTGACCCAAAACAATCAACCCCCAAAACTAAACACCAGAGAGCATAGAGAATACCTCACTGGTTCAGTGTCTCTGAGCTTTGTTGTGTCATCTTTTTTTGGGAACAGTCTGCAAGATCTTGGCAATGGTGTTTTGGGCTCTGACTTATTTGAGTGTCTGTTACAGTTTACATCACTGTTGCTATTATTACTTTAATAACTACATTGCCAGCGATGTTGCATGCATGAGAATTATACATTTATAAGAATTGCACTGACCTTGGGTCCCCCACACTCTGCAGCGTCTGGACACACAGGTTGTGTGTAAAGCTAAGGAAGCTACAAGTTCTGGCCTTTGTGTTTATTAGCTTTTTGTTTCTTTCCTGCTGTAGGAGGTCTTTCTGTCTTTTTTGTTGCTTTCATTGGTTCATAAAGAAACTGCTTTGGGCCTATTGATAGGGCAGAAGTTAGGTAGGCAGGGGGTGGGGGGGAAGAAATAAATGGCATGCTAGGAGAAAGGAGGCAGAGACAGGAAGGGACGCCATGGATCTGCCAGAGACAGACATTGAGATTTTTACCTGGTAAACCACTGCCACGTGGCAATACACAGATTAATAGAAGTATGTTAAATTAAGATGTAAGAATTAGCCAATAGGAAACTAGAGCTAATGGGCCAAGCAGTGATTAAATTAATACAGTTTCTGTGTGGTTATTTCGCGGCTAAGCTAGCCGGGTGGCCGGGATGAACAAGCGGGCCCTGCTCCTACACTTTCTTTTTTTTTTTCTTTCAAAGATGGGGTCTTTCTATTTAGTCCTGGCTGTCCTTGAACTTGCTCTGTAGACCGGACTGTCCTTGAACTCACAGAGATCTGCCTGTCTCTGTCAGGTGTGTATGGGGATGGCACTGTGCCAAGTTGCTCGTCCAGAGGCCATCCCAGTTTAGACTCCCAGAGCAGTGCGTGCTAATGTCTGTCTTCCCCTAGTCAAATGAGCCTGTTATCAAACGTTCTCATCTAGTCTCTAGGATCTCTGAGCTTTGTTTTGCTTTTGTCTTGTGATTAAGAGTGATTAAGGAACCTTTCATAGCACTGTTATTGTTTTTGAGATAGTGACCCCATTTGTGCTGTCTGGCCTGGAACTTGAACTTGCTATGTAGACCGACAAGGTGGGCCTCAAATGTATAGTGATCTTTTTGCTCCTACCTCCTGAATGTAGCAGGGATTACAGATGTGAGCACACATATCCAGATAATCTTTCCTTTCTCTTTCTACAGTGCTGGGGATAAAATCGATAGCAGGTGCCTTATTATGAAATCACACCCAGAGCCTGGACCTTTCCTCAATATGATCAATATGTACACCAGCCTGGCCACAAATTTAGAGACTCACCTGCCTCTGGCTCCCAAATGCTGGGGTTAAAGGTGTGAACCACCATGCCCAGCTTGTTCTTTTTTGAGCTGAGGGTTTGATCATATAGTCCAGGTTAGCCTGTTACTTACAAAATCACTGTATTCCTGCCTTACATTTTTTGAGTTCTGGGATTACCAATCAGTATTATGAATAGATGAAAGATCATCTTTTCTTTTTTCTTTTTTTAATTGATTTTTATTGAGCTGTACATTTTTCTCTGCTCACCTCTCCCCTCCCCTTCAACCCTCTCCTAAGGTCCCCATGCTCGCAATTTACTAAGGAGATCTTCTCTTTTTCTACTTCCCATGTAGCTTAGATCTATATATGTCTCTCTTAGGGTCCTCATTGCTGTCTAGGTTTTCTGGGATTGTGATTTGTGGACTGGTTTTCTTTGCTTTATATTTAAAAACCACCTATGAGTGAGTACATGTGATAATTGTCTTTCTGTGTCTGGGTTACCTCACTCAATATGATGTTTTCTTTTTTCTTTTTTCATTTTTTATTAAATTTAAAAGAAAAATTTACATTTACTCCCCTTGTC
>JAQHUG010000254.1:1249857-1260840 GCA_028555095.1 Dicrostonyx torquatus | reverse complement strand
TTATGTTCTTTTCCCCAATCTGTTCTTTTTGTCTTCTTTTCTTTTTTTCTTTCTTTTTAATTTTTTTTGTTTGTTTTTGAGACAGGGTTTCTCTGTAGCTTTGGCACCTGTCCTGGAACTAGGTCTTATAGACCAGGCTTGCCTTGAACTCACAGAGATTGGCCTGCCTCTACCTCCCGAGTGCCGGAATTAAAGGCGTGCGCTACCGCTGCTTGGCTTTCTTTTTTTTTTTTTTTTAAAAATATATTCTTCTCTCACACAATACATCCCTACTGCAGCCTCCTCTACTTCCACATATCCCAGCATATCCATTCCCTTGTTCCCTTGAGTCTTTTCAAGATCCACTGTCTCTCCATTTCCCTTCAGAATAGAGCAGACCTCCCAGGGATATCAACCAAAAAGGTGTAAAAAATTACAACAAGACTAGGCACAAGCCCTCATATCAAGGGTGGAGACAAGGCAACCCAGTAGGAGGAAAAGAGTCCTAAGAGCAGGTCAAAGAGTCAAAGGCAATCTCTCTCCTACTGTTAGGAGCCCTACAAAAACACTAAGCTAATTAACTGCAGCATTGTATGCAGAGGGCCTACAGTAGACCCACGTAGGTTGTGTGATTACCACTTCAGTCTCGGTGACCTCTGTTAGCTCTGCCTAGTTGATTCTGTGGGCCATCTTCTCCTGGTGTCCTTGACCCCTCTGGCTTTTACAATTCTTCCTCCCCCTCTTGTTCAGAGTTCCCAGAGCTCTGCATCTGCTCCCATCATTTGCTGAAAGAAGCCTCTCTGATGTCTACTGAGCTCTGTACAGGTCTACGAGTATAGCAGAATATTATTAGAAGTCATTTCACTGATTCTTTTTGGTAAGAAATATTTGGCTCTACCCTAGGTATCTGAACCATCCAACTTCTGGTTTCTGGCTATCCAGGCAGCATTGAACATGGGCTTCCTCTTGTGGCTTGGGTCTCAGGTTAGGCCAGTCCTCAGTTGACCACTCTTACAAGCTCTGTGTCACCATGCACCAGCCTATTTTGAGGGCAGGACAGGTGTAGATCGGAGGTTTTGTGGCTGGGTTGGTGTCCCAGTTCTACCACTGAGAGCATTGCCAAGTAACTGAAGATGGCTGGTCCAGGCTGCATATCCTCTTCACTAGGGTCAGCCTCATGGGTTCTGGTAAGTTCCCACTGCAGTAGGTTTCCACATTGCCCCCTAAATGACCCCCTCTTCCAGTTGTTCCCCCTTTACTGTCTCCCTCTGTACCTCCCTCCACCACCAGATCTTCCTCTTTCTATCTTTACCTGAAAGATCTAGTGTATATCTCCTTCCCAGGAGATCCCTAGAGCCCTCCTTGTGACTTAACCTTTTGGGGCCTGAGGATTATAGTGTGATTATTTTAAACAGCTAATATTCACTTGTGAGTGAGTACATGTCATGCTTATCTTTCTGGGCCTGAGTTACCTCACTCAGGATGAATTTTTTTTCCTAGTTCCATCCATTTGCCTATAAATGTCATGATGTCATTTTTTTCTAACAATTCCACCTTTGTAAGGAGATAGGGCCCGATTGTTTTTCCCGGCTGCCCAGCTAGCTTACACCCAAAATAACCACACAGAAATTGTATTAATTAAAATACTGCTTGGTCATTTGCTCTAACTTCTTATTGGCTAACTCTTAATTTAACCCATTTCTATTAATCTGTGTATCACCACGTGCCAGTGGCTTACTGACAAGATTTTAACCAGCATTCATCTCAGGTGGGAGGATCCATGGCTTTCCTGACTCTGCCCTTCCCAGCATTCAGTTCTATCTTCTTCACCTACCTAAGTTCTGTCCTATCAGGCTAAAGCAGTTTCTTTATTCATTAACCAATGAAAGCAACACATGAACAGAAGAACCTCCTACACCATTCTACTGTGTAAATATATCACTTTTTTTTTATATCCATTTTCAGTTGAGGGGCATCTAAGTTGTTTCTAGGTTCTGGCTATTATGAATAAAGTCGCTGTGATCATAGTTGAGAAAGTGTCCGTGTAGTAGAATAGAGCATCTTTTATACACCCAAGAGTGGTAGTGTAAACGGAGACTGCCCAGATCCCAATCATCACAAAGAAACTATATTATTTACAATGTTGTTTGGCCAACATTCCTAGCTAGCTTTTACATCTTAAATTAACCCATTCCAATTAATCTATGTATTGCCACGAGGCTGTGATTTACCAGTAATGTAATGTAATGTAATGTAATGTAATGGTGGTTATATCATGTCTCCTTGATTCTGCCTACTCTCCTTCTCCATCTCTGTTCAGATTTTCTGTCTGACTTTACTCTGTTAAGCTATTGGCTAAAACAGCTTTATTCATCAACCAGTAAAAATCAAGGACACATTCCACATCATGGTAGAGCTGAGTCTTGAGGTAGATTGAATGACAATTTTCTGAGGAACCACCATATTGACTTCCAAAGTGACTGTACAAGTTTGCACTCCCACCAGCAATGAAGGAGTACTCCTCTTGTTCCACATCCTCTCCAGCATGAGCTGTCACTTCTGTTATGAATCCTGGCCTTTCTGACAGATCTAAGATGGAATCTCAAATTTGTTTTGATTTGCATTTCCCTGATGACTAAGGATGTTGAGCATTTTTCTCAGCCATTTAAGATTCCTCAATTGAGAATTCTGTGTTTAGATTTTGTACCCCATTTTTAACTGTTTTGTTTGGTTTGTGTATTCCTAGTTTCTTGAGTTTTAGCCTTCTACTGGATGTGGAGTTGGTGAAAGTATCTCCCATTCAGTATCCTTTGCCTTACAGAAGCTTTACAGCTTCATGAGGTCCCATTTATTAATTTCCAGTTGTAGCGTCCATGCTATCCATGTTCTGTTTAGATCATTGTCTCCTGTGCCAATGCATTCAAGGCTTCTGTCCAGGGTCAGCATGTCTGCTTTAATGCTGAGGTCTTTGATCCACTTGGACTTGAGTTTTCTGTAGAATGACAAGTACGAGTCTAGTTGCACTCTTCTACATGAAGACATCCAGTTAGGCCCGCACCATTTGTTGAAGATGTTTTCTTTTTCCCACTGTATATTTCTGGTTTCTTTGATATTTTTAAAATCAGATGTAGGTGTGTGGGTTTATGGCTGGGTCTTCAATTAGATTCTGTTGATCTACATGTCTGTTTTTTATGCCAATACCATGCAGTTTTTAATACTATAGCTCTGTAGTACAGCTTGAAGTCAGGGATGGTGATACTTCTGGAAGTTCCTTTATTGTTCAGGATGTTTTTTTTAGCTACCCTGATTTTTTTCCATATGAAGTTGAGTATTGTCATTTCAGGCTCTGTAAAGAATCGTGGGAATTTTAATAGGGATTACATTGAATCTATAGACTGCTTTTGGTAGGATGGTCATTTTTTACTATGTTAATTCTACTGATCGATGAGCATGTGAGATCTTTCCATCTTCTGATATGGTCTTCAACTTCTTTCTTTAAAGACTTAAAGTTCTAGTTCTAGATCATATGAGTTTCTTTTTTTCAGTTTGTTTATATGGTGAATTATATTGACTTATTTTCCTATGTTAAATCATCCCTGCACCTCTGAGATGAAGTTCACTTGATCATGGTGGATGATCTCTTTGTTATGTTCTTGGATTTGGTTTTCAAGTGTTTTGTTGTATATTCCTACATCTGTATTCATAAGGGAAATTGGTCTGTAATTCTCTTTTTTTGTTGAACCTTCATGTGTTTGAGTGTCAGGGTGACTGTGGCATCATAAAATGAGTTGTCAATGTTCCATTTCTATTTTGTGGAATAATTTGAGGAGTATTGGCATTAACTCTTCTTGTAAAATATGGGAGAATTCTGTGCTAAAAACTGTCTGGCCATAGGCTTTTTTCTTTTCTTACTTTTTTTCTTTTCTTTCTTTCTTTCTTTCTTTCTCTCCTTCTTTCTTTTTTTCTTGGGAGACTTTTAATGTTTTCTTGGTTTTTGTTTTTCTTGACAGGGTTTCTCTGTGTATCCCTGACTTCCCTGGAACTCACTTTATAGACCAGACTTGTCTAGAACTCAGAGATGAACCTACTTCTATTTCCTGACTGCTGTAATTAAAGATGTGCACCACCACTGCTTGGCTTTATTTAAGTTATTTTTTAAATCTGATTACTATTTAACTTTGGTAAGTGGTATATATAGAGAAAATTATCCATTTCCTTTAGCTTTTTCCAGTTTTCTGTAGTACCGGCTTTTAAAGTATGACTTGATGATTCTCCGGATTTCCTCAATGTCTGTGCTATGCTCCCTTTTTTGTTTCTGATTTTGTTAATTTGGATAGTCCCTCTCTATCTTTTAGTTAAGGATAAAGGTTTGTCTATCTTATTAATTTTCTCAAAGAACCAACTCTTTGTTCCATTTGTTCTTTTATTGTTCCTTTTGCTTCTATTTTATTGATTTTAGCCCTCAGCTTGATTATTTCCTGTCATCTACTCCTCTTGGATGTGCTTGTGTCCTTTTGTCCTAGAACTTTTAGGTGTGCTGGTAACTTGTTAGTATGAGATCTCTCCAAATTTTATTGTTTTATTTTTATTTTTTTCTTTTTGCAATTCAAAGTGATTATTTATTATATATGCTATTAATTAATAAACCACTTTGCATGCATACCAAGAAACTTTACAAAGCATCATACCATACAATGTTCTTTCTTTAAAATACAATTTATGTTGTATCTATAAGGTCAACCATAAATGAATGTTCTCAATTTATTTCAGAACCTTTCATCCTACATAGTTTTACCTTGTTTGTAAAAGTGCAGATGCCCTTCAATCTCCCCTGGAGTGTGGATGGCAATTAGCCACTGTGAACAAAGGCTGTCTTCTATGTGTGGAAAGGGTGTCAGAAGGAGTCACTCGCTTTGAAGCTCCCTTTCTGAACTTTGTCTTTGCTTTAGCCAAGCAAATTTATTCATGGTCAAGACTCCAACTAAATGCAATGTCAATTTGCAGTCATCAAAGAAAGCAATATTTGGACAATGAACATCATGTTCAGATAGGGTTTGGATTTGGAAGGGAGTTAAAACTTTTCTTAAAATCCGTGTACGTATTATAAATGATACAGCTGGAGAAAATCTGATTTGGAGTGAAGTTTGCCTGATTCCAAGTCCATGTTTACTGACTAACGTCNAGGCCCTCCCCCTCCATCTCGGTCTAAGAAGATGTGCATCCATATAGAATAAGTTCCCAAATAGCCAATACATGCAGAAGAGATAGGTCCCAGTGCCATTATCATTGGCTTCTCAAAGAATTATTTATTTATGTTTATGAGGGCTCTATGTACATGTACAACTTTATGCCAGAAGAGGGCATCAGATCCCATCATAGATGGTTGTGAGCCACCATGTGGTTTCTGGGGACCTCTGGAAGAGATTCAGTGCTCTCTTAACCACTGAGCCATCTTTCCACAAATAAATCTTTGATATTATTTTTTTTAAATTCATTCATTTTTATTTTATGCACATTGTTATTTTGCCATGGGTGTTAGGTTTCCTGGAACCAGAATTAAAGACAGTTGTGAGCTGCCACGTGGGTACTGGGAATTCAACTCAGGTCCTCTCGAAGAGCAACCAGTACTCTTAACCTCCAACCCCCCCCCCTTTTTTTTGTGTGTGTGTGTTTTGAAACAGGGTTTCTCTGTGTAACAGCTCTGGTTATCCTGGAACTCATTTTGTGAACCAGAGTCCTCAAACTCAGAGAGAACTCAGGACCTCTGGAAGAGCAGATGGTGCTCTTAACCACCGAGTCATTGCTCCAGCGCCCAGTTGTTGTTTTAAATGTAGACACTTGGTGCTGTGAACCTCTTATTACCACTTTCATGTGTCTCATTAAGTTTGGGTATGCTGTAAATTCACTTTCACTGCTAGGAAGTCTTTAATTTCTTTCTTTATTTCTGTCTTGACCCAGTAGGTATTTAGTAAAGAGTTGTTTCATTTCCATGACTTAGTAGGCTTTCTGTTTTTGTTGTTGTTGAAATCCATCTTTAATCCATGGTGCTTTGATAGAATGCAGGGGGTTATTTCATTTTCTTTTTTGTATCTGTTGAGACTTGCTTTGTGACTGAGTATGTGATCACTGTTGGAGAAGATGCTGAGAAGGAGGCATATTCTTTTTTGTTTGGATGAAATGTTTTGCAAATATCTCTTAGGTCCTTTTGATTTATAACATCTGTTAGCTCCAGTATTTCTCTGTTTAATTGGTCTAGCTGACCTGTTTGTTAGTGAGAGTGGGGTACTGATGTTTTGAACTATCCACACATGGGGTTTGATGCGTGATTTAAGCTTTAGCTTTGTTTCACAAATGTGCATGCCCTTTGTATTTGGGTCATAGGCGTTAAGAATTGAAGCATTGCCTGGTGGTGGCACAGGCCTTTAATCCTAGCACCCAGGAGGCAGTGTCAATAGGAACTCTGTGAATTTAAGGCATCCTGGTCTACAGAGCCCAGGACAGCCAGGGGCACAGCCAGGGATACACAGAGAAACCCTGTCTCAGGGGGAAAAAGGAATTGAAACATCATCTTGGTAGATTTTTCCTTTGATGAATATGAAGTGTCTCTTTGAATAATTTTGGTTTGAAGTCTCTTTTGTTAGATATTAAAATAGATACACCAGATTGTTTCATAGGTCCATTTGCTTGAAATTGTTTTTCAACCCTTTACTCTGAAATAATACTACCTTTGACGCTGAGGTGTGTTTCTTGTATGCAGCAGAATGTTGGATCCTGTTTCAGAATTCATTCTGTTTGCTGGTCTGCATATATTTATTGGGGAATTGAGTCCATTGATATCAAGAGACATCAATTATCAATGATTATTAATTTTTATTATTTTGTTGTTGTTGTTGATGGTGTGTGTGTGTATGCACGCACGTGTGTGTGGTTTTCTTTCTTTCTTTTCGTTTTACTGGTGTGAGATTATTTTCTGTGGGCTTTTTTTCCCTCCTTGGGTATCTTCTGTAGGGCTGGAATTCTTTACGCTTGACCTTATGATGAAATATCTTGTTTCCTCCATCTCTGGTGATGGAACATTTTGCTGGAATAGTAGATTGGGTTGGCATCCATGGTCTCTTAAAGTGTGAAGCACAACTTTCCAGGCCCTTCTGGTTTTTAAAACTTCCATTGACAAGTCAGGTATAATTTTAATAGGTGTACTGTTATGTTACTTGGCCTTTTCCCCTTGAAACTTGAGTATTCTTTCTTTACTCTGTATGTTTAGTATTTTGATTATGATGTGCTGAGGAGATTTTATTTTCTAATCTGATTTATTTTGTATTCTGTAAGCTTCTTGTACCTTTTTAGGCATCTTTATTTTAGGTTAGAAAAATTTTCTTGTTTGAATTTGTTGATAGTAGTTTCTGAATCTGAGTTGGGATTCTTCTCCTTCTTCTCTTCCTATTTTTCTTGGATTTGGTCTTTTAATTGTGTCCCAGATTTCCTGGGCCTTTTTTTTTTTTTTTTAAAGATTTATTTATTTATTATGTATACAGTGTTCTGCCTGCATGTATGCCTGCAGGCCAGAAGAGGGCACCAGAATCTCATTACAGATGGTTGTGAGCCATCATTTGGTTGCTGGGAATTGAACTCAGGACCTCTGGAAGAGCAGTCAGTACTTTTAACCTCTGAGCCATCTCTCTAGCCCTTGCTGGACGTTTTGTATCAGGAAATTTTTAGATTTAAAATTTTCTTTGACTGATGTATCTATTTATTCTATTATACCTTCATCCCTGAGAATATGTCTTTTATCTCTTGTATTCTGTTGGTGTTAGTGAAGTTTGTGTCTGGAGATCCTGTTTGCTTACCTAGATTTTTCTTTCTGTTTTATTTTTTTCTTTTTGGTTTTTTGAGACAGTTTTTCTGTGTAGTCCTGGGTGTCCTGGAGCTCACTCTGTATAGATCAGGCTGGCCTCAAATTCAAAGATCTGTCCACCTCTGCCTCCTGAATCCTGGGATTAAAGGTGTGTGCTACTACTTCCTGGCTTTCTGTAGATTTTTTTCTTTTCCAGAATTCCCTCAGTTTGTGTTTTCTTTATTGTTTCTCTTTCCATTTTCAGGTCCTGAATAGTTTTATTCATTTCCTTCAAGTGTTTTTTTTTTTTTTTAAATATTCTTGGTTGTCTTTGAGTGATTTACCCATTTCATCCAATTATTTTTTTGTTTATCTTTTCCTTGATTTCTTTAACGGATTTATTCTTTAAGGTCCTCTGTCATCTTCAAAAAATTGGTTTTAAGGTCTTTTTCTTGTGTTTCAGCTGTGTAGGTTAGCTGACCTCTGGAGGTGCCATATTGCCCTGGTTGTTCTTCTGCTGGCCTTCTGGTGTTAGTCTAGGTGCCAATTTCTAAATTTGTCTTTGTTGGATTAGTGTTTTGTTCCTTGGTTTCTGTTTCCTCTTTGGTCTTCAGCTGACTGGTCTGGAGTTGAGCAGAGGTTCTCCACCTGACTGACTCAGGGGCTGAACTTCTGATGGCTGGGATGACACGTGATCAAGCAGGGAATCTTTTCAAGAATTAAGGTTGGCATATGGTGATGAGGGGGATTGGGGATAGGCTGAGAGAGTGAGGTGAGGCCCAGGGCACCCTGCTGCCTAGCTGGAGTTCTGGTGGTTGGCAAGGCCTATAGTCAAGCAGGGGATCAGGGATTTTCCACCTGAGTTGGGGGCTGGGAGGAGGGGAAGAACTGTTGGGGATAAGTGGGTGGGTGGGCACGGAGAGAATGGGGGCAGTCCATGGGCCAGTGGCTTACACAGTGTTATGGTAGTCAGCGTGGCCCCTCCCTCCCTTCCTCCCTCCCTCCTCTTTCTCTCTCCATTTATTTATTTCAGGACAGGGTTTTGCATTTTCTAAGGAACGTGCAGTAGGGTTGCCTGCTTTTGTCTATAGAGATGGTGGTTAGTGTTAGCCTGTGGAGGTTCACACTGTAGGAGGGCTTCTGAGGTGCAGCTCAGAAACCATGTCTCACACAGGGTAGCACTGGCTTGTCCAAGTAAGACCCAGGTTTCTAGACCCGGTGGCTTTGGCTCTGGGCTGTGCTGAGAGGCTGTGAGCAAACACTTGGGTTTTGCAGATGCTGATGGCCTCTCACTGTGTTAGCACCATTTTGTTAAACACTGTAGGAGTCAACGTGGCACAAAGATTCCTGCAAGTATGGCTTCTCTTTATTTTAATCTTTGTGTGTGTGTGTGTGGTTGTCGGTCAGAGAATAACTTTCTGGAGTTTGTTGCCTCCTTCTACCTCATGGTTCTGGGGATTAAAAGCAATCAGGCTCCTTAGCAAGTCCCTGAATTGGCTAAGCCATCCCTCTGTCTCCCTCTTCCTCTTGGAAACAGGGGTGGGGGTGTCTGTGTAGCCCAGGCTGATCTGGAATTCCCCACATAGCCACAGGTGATCTTGAATGCCTGGTGTTCCTCTCTCTTCCCCCAAAAAGCTGGTGCTAGGGGCATCTGCCCCTGTGCATGCAGTACCCAGGTTTGAACCTAGGGTTTTGGGCTGAGCACTCTATCGGCTACACCACATTTCCAGTAGGGTTTTCTAGGATTGTGTATGTCTCCCAGTTCTTTTTAAGTTATCTCCAGAGAGCAGCACAAATTCTCACTGGTCTCCTGTGGCTCATCAGGTCATGTTCGCAGGAATAAAGGAAAGCCCCACAGAGGCAGGAAATCAGGATGCATAAACTGCACTTGCTAAACTAAACAGCTTCCCACAGAGACCCTGAGATCCGTGCTTACCACACGGACAGACACATTGGGCACAGTGTTTTTTCTTTCTTCCTTTTGTTTTCTTCCAGGCGTCATAGCTTGTAGATAAAACCTTTGCTCTTCCTGTGCTCCTTTCCTTAGACCCAGCAGAGGGGATCTCTGCTTCAGTCAGTTCGGTGAGGACCCCAGCCAGACCTCCATGAGAGCGTCTGAATCAACTTTGCAAACCAATCTTCCTCCTCTCAGGGCACCCTGCATATCAGAACACGTATTCCTGGGAATCATGTTGGAAACTCCTGCATGGTCTTGCTGTTTACAAAGCCATGTGGAGTGTAAGTTGTAGAACACACTGGTGTAGACTGTGCAGTGTTTGAAAGCTCTGTATTTCTTATTATTCTATTTATTCTTTCTTGTATGTCTCTTTTCTTTTTCTTCTAGTAGTACTGGGGCTTGAACCCAGGGCCTCATGCTTGCTAGGCAGGGACTCTACCACTGAACTATACTCTCAACCCTTTCTGTTATCCCTTTATCGTTTTTTTCTTTTCTAAGACAGGCTTTGTCTGTGTATCCCTGGCTATCCTGGAATTCCTGCTCCCTTGACCTTTCATGACATTACAGATAGCTCAGGGGTGCAGTGAAGTGGAGTTACCACAGACCTTGGAGATATGCATGAAAATATGAATTTGTAGCCTGGCTCTGCACTCCAGCTCTGAGACTCAAAAAGTATTTTAGTCCCACCTCCACCTGACTACAGTGTTGGTGGAGGGCAGTGCCATTATCCCAGTCTTTGACCCAGAAGCTCTATACAATCTCAGCTTGGTAAGTTAGAACAATATTTGAATTTCTGGGCATGATGCATGACTTGTCTTCCATGTAAGCAAATACTCACTAATGTGACTATTTTTTGCTTGTCAAGTACAACCTGTAGTGACATCATTTTTTCATGTTCTGAGTATTAGGACTCTTTAGAAAAATGAACATATCTATGTATATATCTATGCATATGTACACATGGATAGAACTATTTTTTTCTTTATTGCTATTTATTGAGCTCTACATTTTTCTCTGCTCCCCTACCTGCCTCTCCCCTCCTCCCTCCAACCCTCCCCCAATGTCCCTATGCTCCCAATTTACTCAGGATATCTTTTCTTTTTATACTTGCCCATGTATATTAGGTCTATGTAAGTCTCTCTTAGTGTCCTAATTGTTGTCTAAGTTCTCTGTGATTATGGTTTGTAGGCTGGCTTTCTTTGTTTTATGTTTA
>JAQHUG010000254.1:1234980-1246698 GCA_028555095.1 Dicrostonyx torquatus | reverse complement strand
AGAAAGGTCAGAAAATGGTAGAGAGATTGATTCCCAGGTGGAGGTAGGTAGACTTAGTCTCGGTATTAGGTGACCTGCAGTTCAGGGAACTATCCTGACGTGTTCGTCAGCACTGGATTACTGGAGCAGAATATGTGACAAAAAAGTTGATTTTGTCTCATGTTTTCAGGGACTCCAGTCTATGTCACATGACCTAGGTGGCATAGTCCACCATTAGGGGAACATGTGAAAACAGGGAGACAGAAGTTAGGGTCCCCCAGAGATCCTTCAAGGGCATACCTTCCACACTTTAAGCTCCCCCTCTAAGGCTTTATTTCACTAAAGGTTCTGTTGTCTCCCAACAGCATGAAAAGCGGGGGTTGGTCCTTCAGCACCTGGGTTTGTTTAGGGGTGGTCAAAGTTAAAACTGTAGCATTCAGAGAAAACCAAGTCCCACCACTCAGGAAACAGAAGGAGTTCGTGGCCAATCTGTTAATAGCTATTGATTACTGCTAACCAGCTTCCCCAGACATTGTTAATGACTCTTAACCCATTTCTTCCCATTATATTGCTCTTTCAAAAATAAAGGCTCTAACGTTTTCTTTCCTTTAAACTAGATTTTTCTTTGTTAACGTGTGTGTACCACACACGTGAGTGTGCAGGACAGAGCATAGCTCACGGGAGTCAGGTCTCAGGAACCAAGCTCAGGCCTGGCTTGGTGGCCGGTTCCTCCACCCACTGAGCCCCTGCCACTCCTTCCCAGCTTCTACAGTTCTCCTTCCTTGGTCGGTTGGTTACTGCGAACAAAGTGCTAACTTGGCCCTCTATCCCTCCTCCATCGCATTTAGGGTGAGCAGGGCTGTTCCAGAGAAGTGGGTTTTATCCCTGGGAACAGGGTTGGGCTCTCTGATACTCTCTAGTTCTGGCAGGAAACCAGCCCCTTTGGGCTTCTCTGCACTGAAAGGTTCCCTAATTCTGAGTCCTAATTAACTCTTTTAAGACCGATGGTCATTTCTATGGTGAAGAAAGGAGGGACAGACTGATGGATGGCTAGACCAGGGTGCAAAGAAAGGAGAACCTGACTGATCTCCTTCTGGAGCCTCAGCTCCCTGAGCACCTTAGGAAGTGCTGTGGGTAGAAAGGGCCAGAGCTTGTGCAGCTGTTTGAACCTTTCTTTCCTAAAAGCTCCCTGGCTGTGATAACTATTCCGACCTCCAGGTCTATACCTCCCTTGGGCAGTCCAGGGGAGGAGGTCCTCTGGCTGGCAAGTTTCCGACGGCGGAGAGGTTAAGTGGTGGGCAAAGCTGCTTCACCGCTACTGTTCCTGGAGGCTTAGCACTCACATTCCAACAGGGTCAGGAAACAGGAAACCAAACAAAGGAAAGGAAGGCAGGAGGAAGAGAAGAGCAGGACAAGTTTTGCCAACCTCCCTTGGGCCCAGCGGGCCGCTTTGAGTAGAGGAGGCCCTGGAAAGCTAGGAGTTCTTATTTTTGTTTTTTAATTAAAACTTTATTATAAAGAACTTACAAATAAAATGCGATTAATTGTAATACAAACAAAACGGGACAAATCTCTCCCATCTACACAGTTTAAGGAATAGTGGCAACGAGAATACAGCAGAAGCGAGATGGTCTGAAGCCCTGTGTGAGGGTCTGGAGGCTTTAACCCACAGCCAAATGTCTCAATTCACAGTACGTTTACATTTAGACCTGCCAGATTATCACCTTTGGTCCTTTCTAGATAAGAACTGGTTTTCATTGAAAAGGTTGTCAGCATCCCCAAGCCCTCTTCTAACCCGGCCACCCAAAAAGGCTTGTCAATCTCTTCAGAGGCCCTTCCTGTTATTGAAGGCTGTTTAGCTGTCTTCTTCTTTTCTAAACTCCACTGATACTAGAGTCAGAAACCTTATCAGGTTGAAGGGAGCAGCAACACAGATTTTAAGGGGGTGGGGGAGGGCTAGGTTGCACGGGCACACAGGCATCGAAGCTGCAACAGTGAACTTTCTTCTTTCTTACCTGGCCTTTTCCAGAAGGATCTGTGCTGAACACCTAAGGGTTCTTATGTTTTGTATGGTCAGCCTTGGGTGCCACAGGCTGGTGCTGTGGTAAGTTTACTGAGTCACCCTGCCTGCCTGCTGCTGGTGGCTGAAGGCATGGTGCTTTATCTGGCCCATGAGTGCCTTCTGAAAGTGGGCTGTGATGGTGACAAAATAAATACCCTGGCAAAAGAAAGGGAGTGAGGGCTAATTGTTGCTTACAGTTCAACGGGCATCCTTCCGCCATGGCAGTGACACATGGCAGAAGCAGGCAGGGCACGGCAGCAGGAGAGAGGCTGACTGTCCAACACCGCATCTGCGCTCAGAGAGCAGAGGATAAACAGGAAGTGTGCTGAGCTAGGTCTACCCCAGTGACCTTTCCTCCAGCAAGCCTCCACCACCTTCCCAAACAGCGCCACCAGCTGGAGATCAAGTGTTAAAACATAGGATCCTATAAGGGACATTTCACATACAGACCACAGCTGTTGGTATCATGGGATGTGGCTCTGCCAGCCCTCATTCCGTGGGTCAGCAGTACCTGCCACTCGAGTCCTAAGAACTGGCTGCTCCACTTTTGCCTCTTGTTCTAGTTTGCTTTTTGTTGCTGTGAGAAAGCCTTGACCAAAACCAACTTAGGGCAAGAAAGGGTTTATTTCAACTTTTACTTCTGGGTCATAGTTCATCTCTGAGGGAAGTCAGGGCAGGAATTCAAGGCAAAAACTGAAGCAAAAACTAAAGAGGAACCCTGCTTACAGATTCCCTTTCCCTGGCTTGCTCAGCTGACTTTCTCACATAACCCAGGACCACCTGTCCAGTGGGCATCACCTACAGCAGGCAACCCCTCACAGACATGGCCACAGGTCAGCCATTCCCCAAATGAGACTCCCTCAGATGACTACGGACTGCCACATGTTAACAGTCAAAGCCTGCTGACTCACACATCTTTAGCTGGGTCTGCAGTGTAGCCATGAGGCCAAGAAGGACTTCTTTCTCCATCTCCTCTCAGAAGAGCCTACTTCATCTCCATCTCACTAGGCAGGATTCCCACATATCACACCACTGAGTTAATGTCTCCGGCCTGCATTCAACTTGTGGCCCTGGGGTTCTTAGGGGAGAAAATCTTATGGAGATCAGCAATGGTATTGATGGTCAGGGTCTGGACAGAGTGACAACATCTCCTTCTTTCTCCTTGAGAGCATGCGTACTTTAGAGAAGCTGGTCTTGAGAATCAGAGGAGCTGAAGTAGAGCCTGGCTAAACATAGGTGACTGACCTGAAGCCACTGGACTTCCAGGTGAGACCTCCCATGTAACCAGGTCTGTGTGTGCACTTTTCTGAGGGGAAAATCCTTGCTTTTATCACATCTGCCAAGACCTGCCGAGCATGCTGATGGCTACTTTGTACAGAAAAAAAAAAGTATGATTGAGTTTTTGTTTTTTTTTTTTTGTTTTTTGTTTTTTTTTGACAGGATTTTTCTGTTTAACTCACTTTGTAGACCAGGCTTGCCTCAGACTCGATATCTGCCTGCCTCTGCCTCCGGAGTGCTGGGATTAAAGATGTGTGCCACCACTGCCCACCAGAGATTTTTGAATAGACCTAAAGTTGTAACAATGCTGTTTATTCTGGGGCTATCTACATTTTCAATTTTTGGACATGAAAATAGAATTCTCTTTAGGGCTAACGATGCTAGTGGGTAGTACTTAGAGCATCCTGACATCCTGCCCCCTGCACTATGAAGCCCCAAACTCTGGCACACACACAGTAGAAAGGTTGTCTACACATTCTTACACGGCATAGGAGCACACACAGCAGGAAGGTTGTCTACACATCCTTACACGGCATAGAAGCACACACAGCAGGAAGGTTGTGTACACATCCTTACATGGCATAGGAGCACCTTGTTGTCTGATTTGCTCTCCCACTCCGATTTTCTCTTGCACCTGAGTTTATTATGTGCAAAACCCTTTAAAAGAAAGGATGGAAACTCAGTTTCTCCTGGTTCTAAGAAAATTGTAACCATTCCTATGAGCAAATAATCTAAACACACTGGGAATTAATTTTCTCATTAAAATGAAGAATGTGTGATGGGACCCACCAAGGTTTTGCCCAAATCTAGCATTGTGTCTGAGCACAGTGAGCACGGGTGAGGCTGGATCAGGAACCTGAGGCACACAGCAGGGCCTGATGGAGAGAAAGAGCCCGGTCTCTCAACTGCTCCAAAGGCCAGACTGAAAGAAAAATTTTGGTAATGTTCAAAACTCTGGGCTATGTGATTCTGTTAACTCATATGTCAACCTTCCTTTTTGACGTGTTCTTAGCAATAACAATGAAAATTTTCCCAAAATATATGTCTTTTGTCTAAAAGTAGGTAATGTACTCTCCCCCTCTTCCTTTTGAAACAGGATCCACTACATAGCCCAGAATGATCTCCCACTGGGATTGCAGGGGTGCACCATGGTGACATACCAGCTGACTTGAATTTTGCATTTATTATCCTGTGAATCTCATATGCATGAATTTTCATCTCATCTGTATGGCTCTGGCCACTGGCTGAGCTGCATGACCAACGTAATCTACCTGTCAAGAACAAGTGCTGTGTTATGACTGTAGCATGGGCGTCACCTGGGAGCTTGCTGGGGCATCTTGGACCCCACACCAGACCTCTTAATGCCAAGTCTTGGTGTAGTGTGACTTTCAACTGAAAGAATTGGTTCAGATGACCTTAAAAGAAAGTGCCATATGCTGCCTTCTTGTTAGGAACTCTCTTAAGGTGGACAGAGGGCATTCTGGTTGGGAGAGTTCTACTGATAATTTGTGACTTTCAGATTTCTGCCTGTTTCCTTCCTTGAAAATGGAATGTCACAGCCGGGCGGTGGTGGCGCACACCTTTAATCCCAGCACTCGGGAGGCAGAGGCAGGTGGATCTTTGTGAGTTTGAGACCAGCCTGGTCTACAAGAGCTAGTTCCAGTACAGGCTCCAAAGTCACAGAGAAACCCTGTCTGGGGAAGAAAAAAAAAAGGAATGTCACTGTATTCCCAAGATTGAGCCCTCGAGTGAATGATCGACTTGGGGGAGAAGGTGCACCCATGGCGATTCATTGATCGTGACACTTGTACGGTTCCAGCATGGGCTTCAGGGATGTTTGTCATGGAGGAGCTATGCAGGTGAGGGGGCGGAGAAGCTCAGTACTTACAGATCAGGTCTGCTAAGAAACTCAAAAAGTCCTAAAAGTACTAAAGTCTGTTCTGCCTTGAATGTGGGAGCCACAGCTTTGCTGAGGATGGATGGCCAAGGACGGCCAGTAGGATTATGCCTGCAATATCCTGTCTAATTGTTTGGAGGTGCCTTGGAAAGTGTGTGTTGTGGAGAGGCATGAGCTCATCATCTGGCAGCAGCTGTGGGAGAGACATCCAGGGAAGCCCAGGGTGTTGATGTGTGGGTGACTCAGGTGCCACCCTGTGACAGCCACAGCTTGTGTAGGAATAGGTGGGTGGGTTGGAGGAGTACTGCACCCTTCTGGTGCCTGAGTGGGCTCAGAGCTGGAGGCTGTGATGCCTCTCCTGCCTGCCTTTGGGTACCCCCACTGCCTGCTGTTTATCTTTTTGCCTTTCTTTCTTTCCTGTCTTTCCTTATCCTTTCTCTCTCTCTCTCTCTCTCTCTCTCTCTTTCTTTTCTCTCACTCCCTCCCTTCTTTCCTTCCTTCTTTTCCCTCTCTCTTTCTTTCCTCTTCTCTCCTTCCTTCCTTCCTCCTTTCTTTCTTTCTTTTTTTTGATACATAGTTTCATTCTCTATGTAGCCAGGCTAGCCTCCTTTTTGTGATCCTCCTGCTTCATCTTCCTAAGTACTGCCTTTTGTTTCTATATACATGCTTTTAACCTGTGGAGGTGCCTGCATTGTAGGATTCTGGTAACAGATAGCAGTGGGCCTTGGTTTATAGATGTTCTATGCCTTTACTCTCGGTTCTCCTTGAGCCCCACCTGTATGTTTCCTCCTTTATTAAATGTCAGCTAACATATGTTATAAAGTTTCTATTAGTCCGGTGCAGAGTCTTGAAATCCAGTCTGGTTTCAAAGTTGAAATCTTCCTGCTTGAGCAATTCCAGTGCCTCCTTTTTCGATTTAATTTTTGATATTTCATTCTCAAACCAGTGTCTGTTAAATAGGTAAGCAGTAACGTTTGAAAGGCAAAGTGGGCTTCCATCACCACTGAGACAAAGCAGGAAAGACGGGATGTGAGGCCACAAGGGCTGTGTGCAAGGCTGCTGCTCCTCCCTGCTCCCCGGCTTTCTAAGCTCTGGATAATAAATAAGTCTGTTTACTAAATGATGTTTTACTTGTTCGCTGAAGAGGAGGAGCCTTAACCTTGCCTGTATTTGCACCTCTAGGATTCTCTGAGGGTCGACATTTTCCCTTTCCTAGGGATCTTAGGTTTGTTTTTCTTACTGGGCTGCATTGTTGTTGCTGACCACTGAAATGGATCATTACTATTTGGTTTGAGGCAGGATTTTCCTATGTAGCCCTCACTGGTCTGAAACTTGGGTTGCAGGCTGGGCTGGGCTCGAACTTGCAGAGATCCTCCTATCTCTGCCTCTCGTGTGTGCTACCACACTTGGATTCTTGCTTCTCATGTAATTGTTATCGAAGCAGCCTCTCATTTATATCCTAGGCTGGCCTTGAACTTGAAGTTCTCCAGCCTCAGCCTCCCAAGTGCTGGGATTAGAGGTCTGTGCCACCAAACCTTTGAGTTTCCCTTACATTTGCCCTTGGTTGCTAGTGTTTAAGACACCAACTATAAGGGAGAAGTAACAAATGAAATGTTTAGGCTTGACCTAGCAATGCCAAGCTCAGATGTCATCTGAACGAGGAGACAAAGGTCACTATGTGCCCTCACCCTCAATGCCTGCAGCCTTTCTGACAAGCTGGACATGCAGATTCTTTGAGGCAAATGGCCCCAGCAACTCTCCAGTGTCTGGGTTTCACAGCTTTCTCTCAAGTCGTTACTCACAGAAGCCCTGATGTCTCTGATGTCCAGCACTTCCCCTGAGCTGTGAAACGAATAGTTGATATCTGTCTACCGTGCCAACGCACCTGGATTAGTGAATCAGAAGGAGAACCACTTTCCTCTGAGATACGGGGATTGATTTGTGCAGATGTCTCTATTAATAAACCTAGTAGGACACAAAAGACGTTGTTAATGGAAAAGGTAGATGTAAAAACAATGCTAAAAGCTTGAAGGAAAGAAAAACTCATCCTAATACAATTAGAGGGTTTTGTTCTGTTTTCCCTGAGAAGGCCTCTGCAGGCCACTAGGCTTGGAACTTACTGTACTGTCTAGGATGGCCTTGAGCTACAGGTCACTGGCCAGAATTACAACTGCGTTTCATGATTGTAGGGCTTGTGACAAGTGCATGTCTTCCAGTCTTTGTTCACAAATACAAAACATGCCCATTGTAATGTATCTATTTAGTATTAACTCCCTCTTTTTAAAACCTGATACTATATGTCCTAAACATTTCTCTGTTTGCACATTGTCTTTATAAGCTTTACTTTTCTGGCCGGGCGGTGGTGGCACACGCCTTTAATCCCAGCACTCGGGAGGCAGAGGCAGGCGGATCTTTGTGAGTTCGAGACCAGCCTGGTCTACAAGAGCTAGTTCCAGCGCAGGCTCCAAAGCCACAGAGAAACCCTGTCTCGAAAAACCAAAAAAAAAAAAAAAAGATTCACTTTTCTGTACCTAAATATTTGCCATGCTGATATCTTGACTGTACCCAGCAATCTCTTGTTTTTAAATTTTATTTTAGATTTATTTACTTTATTTATGCATGTGAGTGTTTTGCCTGAACGTGTTTGTGTGTGTTTTACCTGTGTATAGTGCCTGAAGAACTCAGAAGATGGCTTTGGATAGCCTAGAACTGAAGTTACAGATGGCTGTGAGCCACCGTGTGGATGCTGGGAACCAAATCTGGGTCCTCTGGAAGAGCGGTCAGTGCTCTTAGCTGTTGAGCCATCTCTCCAGCACACAATCTCTGGTTTTTTAAGAATTAAAACAGGAATTGGAGAGATATGACTCAGTGGTTAAGAGTCAATAGCGCACTTACAGAGGACCTGTGTTCAGTTCCCAGACCCATGCTGAATGGCTCTCAGCTTCCTGTATTCCAGCTCCAGAGACTCTGATGCCCTACTATGGCTCCTGTGGGCACAGACACACACCCACAGACACACATACACAGACACACACACTCTCGCACATACATAATTAACATGGAATTAGGGACTGTAGAAATGGCTGTTCCAGAGGATCCGGGTTTGATTCCCAGCACCCACATGGCAGCTCACACCTATCCTTCTGGTTCCAGGGGATCCAATGCCATCTTCTGTCTTTCTCAGGCACGCATGCACGCATGCTTACAGACTAACTTGTAGGCACTATACACATAAAACGTGTGTCGAGGTGTATATGTGCATGCGGGAAAGGACAGAGCTCACCTTTAGGTGTAATTTCCCAGGAGCTGTCTACTTTACATTTTTTAAAAAAGATTTATTTATTTTGTATACAGTATTCTCAGTATGTATGCTGCAGGCCAGAAGAGGGCACCAGACCTCATTACAGATGGTTGTGAGCCACCATGTGGTTGCTGGGAATTGAACTCAGAACCTTTGGAAGAGCAGGCACTGAGCCATCTCTCCAGCCCTCTACCTTATATTTTTAAAGATTTATTTATTTATTTTTTAAATTGTGTGTATATGAGAGCAGATGTCCACAGAGGCTCGAAGAGAGTGTCAGATCTTCTGGAGCTGAATGACGAGTGATTGTGAGATGCCTGACATGGCTCCTGGAGCTGAGTCCAAGCTCTCAACGACTGAGCCACTCACCCTCAGTCCCTCTACGTTATTACTTTCTATTTATTTATTTTGACACAGGGCCTGTCACTGGCCCAGAGTTAGCCGATTGATTCATGGAGGCTGGCCGGCCAGTGAGTCCCACAGAATGCCTGTGGGTTCTCTGTGCTGGGAGTATGAGTGCTCAGCCCTGCGATGTGGGTGCTGGAGGACCAACTTGGGCCTTCTGCAGTGAGCCATCCCCTCACCCTTTACATAGATGCTTGAAACTGTGTTTTTAATGAGATTTCAGTAGTGACCACTGAGGTACTCAGGAAGATCATGCCACTGTCCTGCCTGTGTCCTATCTAAGGGACACAGTGCTTTCAGGTCATCTCAAATAGACTGCCTTAGCAGTACCTCTCAGTCCCTTCCCACTGCCTTCCCCATACCTTGTACATTTTTCTTTTTCATTTATTGCACTTCTTTAAAACTATTTATTTTCAGTAGGTGTGTGTGTGCATTGTACACCTACTGTGTGTGTGGTCAGGACAACTTTGCTTCTGTGTTTTCACTATGTAGGTTCTGGGGATTGAACTCAGGTCTTCAGGCTTGGCAGAGAGTACTTTGACCTGCTGTGTCATCTTACAGCCCTCTCTTAGCCTCTCTCACTTTCCCTCATCAGAAAGCTTGCTTCTTCGGGCTCTTGCCAAACTCCTCTCTCTCTATACCTGGTTGGGTCTCACTGAGTGATTTCTTTATTTCTTTTTCTGTTCCTGGCTACTTTCAGAAGATCAGTCCTTAAACAAGGTGTGTGTGTGTATGTGTGTGTGCACGCTCACACAAACAGCACACGACTGAGTTATCAGCTTCTTGATCGGTGACTTGTCTAAATATTATTTCTCATCTGACTTACATCACAAGCCCTGGAGGCATGGACTATGCCTTTACATGTGCCATGGACAACAACATGCTGCTGGCACCAGCAACTGTAAAATGTTGTGAGGTGTGTGTTTATAGGAAGATGTGAGCAGACTTTCTGGGGGAGTAAAGTGAGTTCTAGGGACCAGAGGCCTTCTCGGAAAGACTAATAACAACAGACTGTTCCCAAGAAGGGGAAAGACTTGGAATCATCACCCCTGTGCCACAGAAGCGCCCAGCAGAGGAGGGGCTGTTGAGTGAGATGGTGCGCACTTGAACTGCAACTTCATGGAGAAGGGCCACTTATTGGTTCCCGGCCTCCCAGCTAGCTTAGAACACAAATAATCACACAGAAACTATATTAATTAAAACACTGCTTGGCCCATTAGCTCTAGCTTCTTATTGGCTAACTCATATTAATTTAACCCATTTCTATTAATCTGTGTATCACCATGTGCTGGGATTATAGGCATTACCATTGCTCCTGGCTTAAGTGGCTTTTTTTTTTTTTTATCTAGAATCTGTCTTTGTATTTGAAATGTGGTGAGGCCTATTGATGTCCTCCTGAATGATGTTCATTTGGATTGCGCAGAAGGGCTACCTGTTATTTCATACTCAGTATTCTATAGTTTAACAAGTAGTTAAACACTCACACACATTTTCTTTTTTTCAGTTTCCTATCTAGCTGTTTGTCTATGTCACAGGAGAGAACAATAAGGCAAGGATCCTGTTAGATGTGTCATTGAGTCAGATTTTCAACTCAATGGAAGATATCAATTGGAGGTCATAACTGTTGTCGAATATTAGTTAAAGATGTGTTACATTTGTTTATGCTGTAGAATATCTAATGATGCAAAGATGTATTGCATTCTTTTCTATTTCATTTGTTTAATTCTGTGAAGCTGTGTTATATACCTGATTGGTCTAATAAAGAGCTGAATGCCAATAGTGAGGCAGGGGAATGGATAAGCAGGGCTGGCAGGCAGAGAGAATAAATAGAAGGAGAAATCTGGGAATAGAGTTCAAGGAGTAAGAAAAGAAGGAGACTAGGAACTAGTCACCCAGTAACACAGCAAGCCATAGAGTAAGAAGTAAAGAAAGGCAAACAGAAATAAAGATAAAAGCCCAGAGACAAAAGATAGATGGGATAATTTAAATTAAGAAAACCGGCTAGGACACCAGGACACGTGGTGGCGCACACCTTTAATCCCAGCACTTAGGAGGCAGAGGCAGGCAGATCTCTGAGTTTGAGATCAGCCTGGTTTACAGAGCAAGTTCTAGGACAGGTCCAAAAGCTGCAGAGTAACCCTGTCTCAAAGAACAAAAAACAAACAAAAGAACAAGACAAAAAACAAACAAACAAAAGAGGTAGCTAGAAATAAGCTGAGCTCAGGCAGGGTATTCATAGAACAACTAAGCCTTGGTGTGATTTCTTTGGGAGCTGGGTGGCGGACACATAACTGTCTCTTTGATGAGATGGCCATTTTAGGACTTAAAATGTATTTGTTGCCACTGGTCTATTTTTCTGTGTGACCCTATCCTCATCTTCTCCCACCTCCAGCTGGAGAAAAGGGGCCTCAGTTGGGAAAATGCTCTCAACAGATTAGCCTCTTGGCAAGCTTGTAGGGCATTTTCTTGATTGGCGATTGATGTGGAGGGCCCAGCTCACTGTGAGGGGTTCTACCTCTTGGCTAGTGGTTCTGGGTCCTACAAGAAAAGCTGGCTGAGCAGCCAGGGAGAACAAACACTGCTATGGTCTCTGCATCAGTTTCTGTCCTGACTTCTTTAGTGATTGGCGGTACCTAGATGTGCACAGTGAAAGGCCACCCTTTTCTGCTCACACCAGGGTGTTTGTCACACCATGCTCACATTGCTGCTCACACCAGGGTGTTTGTCACACCATGCTCACATTGCTGCTCACACCACAGTGTTTGTCACACCATGCTCACATTGCTGCTCACACCA
>JAQHUG010000254.1:1206095-1234485 GCA_028555095.1 Dicrostonyx torquatus | reverse complement strand
GTGTTTGTCACACCATGCTCACATTCCTGCTCACACCAGGGTGTTTGTCACAGCGGCAGAAAGCCTGACTAAGACTGGCCCACAGGCTCACTGTTAAAATCTCAGGCAATAACTAGACTTTGAAATAGTCAATAAATGAGGCCAGGGAAGAACAGGTTCAGGCATCCTCAATGAAGGACATGTGGGAGAGAGAAGGGGAAGGAGACCCAGTAAGCATCCATCAGACACCATGAAACTTCCCAGGGTGTTCATGGGAAGAATGAGTTTTTGTGGAGAGGGAGGGAGAAGTGTGCTTTTAGCTGCTTTTAGAAAACCATGATGGCTCCAGAGAGCACTGAAAATTTGTAGTGCAGGGGCCAGGGAATTAACTGCCCCAACACGGGAGGGATCGACACTCAGTCTCGTGGAGACTGACAGTGGGGTAAGCACACAGTTATTTATTTTGGTGGCTTTTGAGAGAAGATCTCAAGTAGACCAGGCTGGCCTCTAACTTACTAAGTAGCTGAGAATGACTGAACTCCTGGTGCAAGTGCTAGGATTACAGACATGCATCACCATGCCTGGGACGTAAATGTTTAAATAGCAATTTTTTGAATCATACAAATTATTCTTCTCCCCGTGTCAAGTTTCTTAATACACTTAGTCTTACAAATGTGTAGCCTTAGATAAGGGGAGTCATTTCTCTGTGTTTTAATAAATTAATGAGGTTACCATTAGTATTTTTACACATAAGATCATCACACATATTAAGTATGTTTAAAGGAGAACCGAGTAGGGGTTTCATAAATATTGACTATTATAAACCTTGCTTGATTTGTAATGTACTGTGGATGTTGTGTATGACCACAGCTGGTGACCATAATGCTGCTATTTTCCTTTTATTATTTTGATAAAACACGCATCACACAAATATTACCATTTTAGGGCTGGCATGGTGACATGTGCCTGTAATCCTAACTTTTTAGAGAGTGAGGCAGAAGGAGATTGAGTTTTAGGCTAGTGTGGTCTACATAGCCAGGCTCTACAGATAAATGAGTAAATTTAGCTATGTTTGTCACTTGTAGCTGTACTACTAATGACGTCAAGTAGATTCCCTTTCTGTATGAAATGCATTTTTAAGAGGAGCAGTATGAGCTGATGAGATAGCTCAGTGTGCTGTTAAGCCTGAAGACCTGAGTTCAGTGGCAGGAACCACATGGTGGAAGGGGAGAGCCAACTTCAGCAAGTCCTTCCTCTGATGAAAACACATTTGTGTGCACACACACGCACCTTGTGATGTGCAAATGTGTGCACACATATACAAATAAGTGTGGTTTATAAAAAACAAGGAGAAGCACTCACCTTAGGAAGAGTGTGTGTGGGAGGTGTGAGAACAGCACTCAGGGGAGCTAGCTCCTGACCTGCTAACTGGGGCAGTGTTAGGGTAAGGGGTCCACCCGGATCGCTCATCCTTACTGTGTTCTCCTCTCAGGCCACTGCCTGTTTTTAGTCTCATAAGTCCTTTATCCCTGAGAGCAGAAGGTCTGGGCCCTTATCCATTTTGTTGATGTTGTTCTTTTGCAGCGTCATCAAGTCTGTGACTGAAGCACTCGGAAGGCCTGAGTACAGTGGTCACAAGCTCATGACTTCCTAGGATGCCTACATCATATGTGGCATTTACATCAGCAGTTCTGCCTAATTCCTTGAAATGGATAAGGCCAGATGTATCAAAGGCTACTTTCTGAAGGCTGTGAGAAGGAGGGAACAAATGGACCTTAATACAAATGAGCTGCCCCCCCTTGCTGTCAGAGTGTGCTCTCATGCTGTTGGGGTACTCATTAACTGTGCCACTGTCATGTACCTGATACCCAGAAGAGCAGAGGACATGTCTGCCAAGTCAACCTTGAAGGAAGCTTTCCAAGTTCATTCATTCATTTATTTCTTGCTTCAGCAAATACTTATTTAGTGATGGGTGTATCCCAGGGCTCTGCAGTGAACTCTGAAAGATGATATTCTCTGTAACAAATTTCTTTTAAAAATTGATTTTACCTGGGTGGTGGTGGTGCACATCTATAATCCCTGTGCTCAGGAGGCTGAGGCAGGTGGATCTCTGAGTTTGAGGTCAGATTGGTTTACAGAGTGAGTTCTTGGACAACAGAGCTGTTACACAGAGAAACCCTGTCTTGAAACCCAGCACCCCCAAAAGATTTTATTTGTTTATTATTATGATATGCACAAGCCGCTGACCTGAACTTGTGAGTAAGACGCCTCTGTGGGGATGCTTTTCTCTTTCCACTTTACATGCGTTCCAAGGATTGAACTCAGGCTGACCTCAAATTCACAGAGATTCACCAGCCTCTGTTTTCTGAGTATTGGATTACTGGGATTAAAGTGTGCACCACCTGACACACGCCTTTAATTCAAGCGCTCAGGAGGCAGAGGGAGGCGGATCTCTGTGAGTTTGAGGCCAGCCTGGTCTACAAGAACGAGTTCCAGGACAGGCTCCAAAGCCACACCACCACCATGACCTTGCCTCCCCCCCCCCTTTTTTTTTTAATTAGAGATGGCTTATTCTGGAGCTATTTTGAGTGAACAAGGCCCGGGAATGCAGATTTAGGTTGCCCCAAATTCCATGTTCTAAGGCAGAAGCAGTTTCATGAAGTGTTATAGTTTTACAGAATAAAGAAAGTCATAAGCCCAGGCAAGCTTAAACTACATTGATGCTTGCATCAGCGGAGTCCCACAGGAACTGACAAGCCGAGGAAGGCTTCCTATGGGCCCAAGACGCTGTCTGATGACATTCTTAGCTCTTGGGTTGTTGAAAGATTTTTTATCTGTTGGTCACAGGATGTTAGTTCTGACAAAGAGGTGGGCAAGTGACTGTTCAAGAGGACCTGTAACATTCAAAGCTCTCCACATCACGGGCATTTAAATCAGCTAGTCTTTGCAGACACACTTCTTTCCAGGAATCTTAACCATAATATCCCTCCCCCGCCCGCCGTTGGCCAACATCACATTTGTGAATGTGAGAGGGTCACATATTATTGATTATTAGGTATTATGAGGTCCTTGTAGCTAGAGAGCGAGAGATGTAGATGAGGCTGAGTAGTGGGCAGGGCAGCAGTCTTCGGGAGAGAGGGATAGCTGGTACAGGCCATCACAAACAAACAACCCCCTGGGCCATAGCCAAACGATAGCTGTCATCATCTGGATGGAATAGGCCAGGATTCTATACCCAAGATTAAGTAATCAAGTGACATTTAGCATAATGCAGTAAAGAAATATGTATTTAAAATACCCAAATTTACTCCTTTTTAGGCCAGATTGACTAGATGTCCCCCCAGCCATCGTATTTACAGTTATTTGTACTCTATGAACTATCTCACATTTCAATGGTTAGAAATGTATCCCCAAAGTTTTAGTTTGTGAGCTCAGCCTTTAACAGCTGAGCCATCTCTCCAGTCCAGGTCCCTACAATTTAACTTATGTCTGCTTCTGTTTAGCTGGCAGGTGCCAAACGACACACACTTTTAAGTATACCCCAAAGGTTTTAGGCTGAATAACTATTAAATATCAAAGAGTATTAGTATACTGTTTAAGGCAGTCATTTCATTTATTCACATAGAGCTCATAAAATATACCTAGAGGTTTCAGGTGAACATTCCAAGACCCAAACACCTAGAGGTCAGAGAGTCCATCCATCTATCCATCCATCCATCCATCCATCCATCCATCCATCCATCCATCCATCCACCAACCACCAACCACCTATTCAGCAAATTATCCATCTTCTGATCTATCATCCCACAATCCATTCATCTACCCATGCACCTAGACATACATACAAACACATACATATTCATACATACATATATTCACTGATCACACTTAGAGACATTGGGAATTTGTTTTTTAAAGCCAGGATCTCATTTGGCCGAGGCTGACCTCAAAGTGGTTATGTAGCCAAGGATGACCTTGAACTTCTGATCTTCCTACCTTTACCTCCAGAGTCCTGGGAATACAGGTGTGTCTCCCTCACTGTTGGAGATTGAATGTAGGGCTGTGTGTATGCCAGGCAAGAGTTCTAGTGACTGAGCTACACTCTCAGCCTGGTACTGGGGATTTCTATGAGGGGAGTCATCTGTCATATCTCCCCATAGAATCTAATCCTGGTGCAAAGGTATAGAGATCCTGAAGTGCAGACCGTGCGCCATGCTTGCTCTCACTTTCTTGAGGACTCTTCTCACGAAGCCCCACCCGCCTGCCTTCATGGCTCTTGAGCTGTTGTGAGAAGATGGAGATTTGATAAAGTTGCTAGAGTCTGTTACACCCTCAAGGTATCTGAGAGTCCTTCCAGAGACTGAGAGGATCAGGCATGGTTTGGATAAAAAAAATAAAGGTGGGGAGGTCTAGGGTAAGGTGCTTGCAGCACAAACAAAGGGACCTGAGGTCAGTCCTGGCATTCATGGGAAAAGGCTCAGTGAGCTCCAGGTTCAGTGGGAGGCCTTGTGTAAAATAAATAAAATAAGCAAAAGGTAGAGAGTGATTGCAGAAAAACACCTGATGTTGATCTCTGGCCTCCAAACACATGTGATCATATGTGCACATGCATCCACACACGGGCGTGTGTGTATACACACATACATATATACACACACAAGAATAAGGATAAGGTCTTCTGAGAATGTTAGCCCCCACCTGTGCATTCTCCAGACAAACAAAGACTGTCACCCTTCTTTCATGTGGAGCCACCTGGCCTCTGGCCTCACACCTGGGCTGTGTGCTTCATACCAGGCGAGGCCTAAGTATCTGATTGACCTGCCTTTCCACTCTCTGCCTCCCACTCCCAACTGGCACCCAGTTGCTGTGTTTGAGAAGGCAGGAATCGACTACCACCTGGAGAGTTGGCAGGCACACCCCTGTGGTTTTTATGTTTGTGACTTTGTCCTGGTCCTGGCTGGAACCTCATCTCTTGGGCTCGGTTTAAGATGTCAGCAGTGCTGGTGTAAACATTCGCTCTTCCCTGGGTCCCTGCTCCTTCCTGAAACCACTTCTTTCATCCCATCTTAAATGTAATGAAGCTGTGGGGGAGGGGACTTTTATGAGTTGTTTGAGGGTCAAAGAGTCACAGAGGTCTCTTCTGCAGGGAGCCCTGCTTCCTGAAAAGCTGTCTCTTGTCTAACTGTTGGTGGCAGGAAGAAGCAGCTGCCTCTGTAACATGTCTTGTTGTGGGGAACTCACAATGTGAAGCTACAGAGCAGGGCTTGTGACGAAAATGATTTCCAGTCCTTCTGCCTCTCTAGACCTGAAAACAGTTCCCTACATTGTTAAAAATTGCCTTAAATACAAATGACTTAAAAATCCTTGTGTATCTGTTGTGTTGCATGTGTGTTGTGTGTGTATGTGCATGTGTGTGCATAACACATGTACACACACACAGGACAGTCTGAAGTCAGGTGTGTTCCTGCACACTCATTTTCAGAGCAGACCTGGTGCTCAGCAGTCGGTACACTGAGCTCCAGGAACCCACCTGCCCTGCTCCACCCAGCAGGTTATGGGTCTGCACTGTGTGCTCGTGTGTTCTGTTTAAATGTGTGTGCTGTATCTCATGCAGCTTTGCTACCAAGTTTTCATGGATGTATAATATCAGCATCATTATCAAAGATAGACAATACGTGTGAAAATGCTCTGTAAATAGCAAAAGAGCACTGCTCCTGCCTCTAGAATGTTCTTCCTAGGCAAGGCCCTTTGTGGTGTGTCCTTTTCTAAGAGGGTGTAAACAGAGGGGTTGTGATATGGCCCAGCAGGGAAAGGGGCTTGCTGCCAAGCCTGACAGCCTGAGTTCGGTCCCTGTTCACACAAGATAGAAGAAGGGAACTGACTCTCTGAAGTTGTCTTCTGACTTCTACACGTGCACCTTGGCATGCCCACTAAGTGAATAAATGTAAAAAAAAAAAAATTAGAAGGTGTCCATGTGTCGGAACTCTCAGTCCAAAGGTCAAACCTTTTCTTGGTATCTATAGTCCCCATCCTGTACCCTGCTTCTCTGTCAACTGGACAAGTAAACAGAGGAAGGCATGATAGTTACGGAGTCTTTTATTTGAAAATCTTGTAGATATTAGGATTTAAGGTAGTGGGGGCAAAGGTGGGATGTGTTTTGAAATAGGGAAGGGGGAAGGGAAAGTCAGAGGTCAGAGGACAGTGAATCTCCACAGTTCTAGACTGTCCTTAAATTAGCAGCCCACCAAAATAAAGTCCCCCTTCTCTTGGGCTCACATACACACGCGCGCATGTGTGTGTGTGTGTGTGTGTGTGTGTGAGAGAGAGAGAGAGAGAGAGAGAGAGAGAGAGAGAGAGAGAGAGAGAGAGAGAGTCATGGAATTCACCATGTAGCCTAGGCTGACCTTCAGCTCACAGCGATCCTGCTTTGTCTTCTGAGTGCTGGAATAACAGGCATGAGCCATCTGCTGTTCAATTTAAATGACTTGATCCATGACCTCAAGAAGTCTGATCAATGGTACAACGAATACAGAGATAAGCACATTAACAACTATCTTTGTTGAATAAAGTCTTAGCTCTACAGTATGTGTAGTTTGTGCACTGCTAAGTGATGGGAGCTCTCTCAAGTGTGTTTCTGGATTGGGAACCTGCAAGTTCTCTTTCCCAAGGAATTGGGAACTGGCACCCGGAAGCAACGGACTCCTGGAGCCCTGGGAATGCCACCATGCAACCTACGAGGGAGGGGTCAGGAGTTCCAGCATGGCGTGAGGCTCAAGAGAGGATGCTGTAGGTTGTTCAAGACACACTTGGAAACGTTTCCCGATGTACCGAGATGCCTCCAATATGCCCACGACAAGAGTTTTAATGTGTTATAGGAGCCTAAAAAGTTTACCCTGCTTTGCCCAGCATCACAAATGCAGGTTTTCTGAGGCCTCAAGAGCGGGAGTGTGGCTTCTGAGCAGGAGTTCCAGGGGAGTGAAAGTCTTCCCTGAAGATCTAAGCTATCAGGCCTGGTCTGCATGGACCCTGAGATTTTGTCCTCTGCTTTCAGTGCTTCTAATTATCTTGTTTGCTGTGTGTTCCTGAACCAACCTGGTATCTTCCTGTGGGATAGGGGCTGCCACCTACTGACCAGCTGTTTGACTAATTAATGTCATTAATTACCATCATACTTATTAATAGTTTTTTGACTTAATTATTTTTATGAGCATTTGCCTGCATGTATGTGTGTGTGGTATGTCCATGTCTGGTGCCCGAGGGGCCAGAAGAAAGCAGGAGTACCCAGAACTGGGGCTACAGCTGGTTGTAAACTGCCTTGTGGTGAGCCGAGCCAAATTCAGGTCTTAAGCAAGAACAGCAAGTGCCCTTAACACTAAGCCATCTCTCCAGCCTTGACCAAGCTAGTTTTTTTTTTTTGTTCTTGAATACTGGAGAATACTCATTTGAGTTACCTTAAAAGGTTCCCCCACATACACCTTGATTTGCACATTCTATGAGTGCTCTCTACCCAAGTTACAGCCTCATCCCTCCTTCAACATCTGTGTGCACATTCACTGGGAACTCAACACAGTTATCTCCAACCCGCCAAGATTCTAAAGCTTGGCCAGACCCTGCCTGCGAGAAAGTTAATTCTCAGGAATATGGAAGACCAGATGGAAAAGAATGTTCAGGTTCCAAGGCTCAAAGTTGAATTTTACCACCATGACTCCCAAATTACTAAAATCTCAGAATGCACAAAGTGATTACTTTCATTAACTATTAATTGCTACTAGATATTTGTGGTCAAATGATTCTAGAGTGATCACCAACGGGAACGACTGTATTTGGCCAAATAACTAGGCCCCAGAGGTAGGTCTGATTTTATGTGAAGAATCTTAAACACATGATCTCAGCCCCCGACATTTTCAGTCAGTTCTCTCTGCCAGCCTCTTGACTGCTTTACCTAGGTTCGAGAGTGATACTTGTGGTTGACAAGCCTACGACTCTTCACATCCAGTTGGAGAGAGCCAGTGTCATTGCCCTAATTATTCACGTGTCATCCTGACTGGGCACCTTGGCAAGGACAATGGAAGTATTGATGTCTCAGATGGCCCAGACTGCAGCACTGGCATTAAGACAGACCTCAGCCCCACTGAAGTATGGGATGTTGTAAAGAAGTGGGAGGGGGAGGCTGATCAAGGGCAAGAGGATGCTGGACGGAAGGATTAGTGTGTTCCCTATGGATCCAAGGGCAATGCTAGGTAGGGTGTCAGGGGATTGCTTCTGTAACTGCAGCTGCCTTCCCACCTTGCTGGGTATTGTTAGGTGGTGTCCCTGCAAACACGCTAGTTTGGAAACACAAGATAGGGAAGGTTGACTAGCCTTGCACAAGAAGGCAAGAAGAATTTGAAGTTGAGATTTGAAAGAGGAGGCAGAAATGCCTACAGGGATGGAGCAGCGAAGATGAGCAGAGGGTGGCATAGAAATTTCTAATAAGGATTTTTTGTTTGTTTTGAGATAGGATCTTACTCAGACTTATTAAGTAATCAAGCATGGCTTTAAGCTTCTTCTACCTCTCAAGTGCTGGGATTGCAGGCAAAGTCTTCAATCCATCTATCCCCAGTAATCTGACTTCTTGAAAGACAGACAAATGGCTTTCTGTTTTGTTTTCCTCAACAGCTTCTCACTGTGTTGTCCAGGCTGGTCTTGAATTCTGTAGCTTAGCAGAGTTCTTGCCTCAGCCTTCTGAAACACCAGGATATCCTGGCAACCTCTGTTACTTACAGGCAGGCACCTTGCACAGCTGGACAGATTATCTAGTAGGTGTGCGTGAGTGAGTGAATGAATGGGAAATGAATGAATGATATGTCCTTCTGGAAACAGACAATGTGACAAGCATCCTTGACTTTTATCTCTGTCACAAGTCATTTATATCCTCTAAGTACCCTCAAAGCTTCCGTTCAGCAGACTATGCATCAATTAAGCATGCTGTGGACCAACAACAGCGCCTGCGATAGCCTGTGTCTAATGCACGGTATTTGTAGCCTTCCACTCACACTATCTCCTTTATGTTCTGAAATTATATGATCTAAGCTTGAAAGTTCTACTTTATTTTATATGACTGGACTCAGCTAGCTTTAAGTAACTTAAACAATGCCTTAAAACTATTTATTTGTTATTTATTTATTGTGTCCATGCACATGTATATGTGTTGTGGTTGAAAGTGAGATGTGGAGTACACCTTTCAGGGGTCAGGTCTTTCTCTACCACACTCAACAGCTGCACTTCGTGTGACTTACATTATATGATTCAAAGGCACCTTTGGGGGAGTACACATTTGTAGACTGAAATGCTTTCTTGCTTGATTTCCTCTGTCTTGGCATCGGGGCTACTTCACGCAGGCTATTCATGCCAGCGTTTTCGGAATTATACCATATCTATAATTAATAGGGTGTGTGTTTGTTTGTATTTTTGTATATATGTTTCTGTTTCTGTTGTTTGTATTTTTGTTTAGTCTAAATATTAACACATTCTCTCTTAAATATTTGAGAGTCCTCATAGAAAGCCAATGCTACTGCTCAAATTTCTTACATCAATGATTAAAGATTTCTAATCTTGTTTTGTAAATGGTACACTGGAAGTGTCGCCCATGAGAATGGCTGCCAAGGCAGTAGGTGGGACTGCAGATATGAGTTGTAGAATGATTGAAAAACCTTTTCAACAAAACCCCAGCTAATTCTTGTGCGCGTTAACCCACAATAGAGCTACCTGCTTGTTCTCATGTTACTGAGTGCATGGCTCATTAAGTTCTCCTGAGGTCAGTTGCGTCTGCATTTTGAGTTTGTTTACTTATTGCCTGACAGCTGGGTAGAAAACCAAGAATTTAGTTCTGGAAAACACTTGGGAAACCTGTGACGTATCTAAGGTCTGAATAACTTAAGACTGCAGACAGCTGGAGACTGCCCTGGTTCACACCCTCCTTCCCACTCTGTCCCCCCCCCCCCAACATCATCCCCCTCTCTTCCTCTCCATGCCACTTTTTTAGTTGTTTCTTTGACATCAGACTTCAAATGCAACCCAGGCTGGAATGGAACTTGCTATGTACACTAGGCCAGCCTTGAACTTGTTACCTGCAGTAGGCTGGTCTTGAACTTGTTATGTAGTGCAGGATGGCACTAAACTTGCGATCTTCCTACCTCTGTTTCCTTTTGTGTGTTTCCTTTATGCCTAGCCCTACAGATGATTTCCTTACCTGAAGACTAATACGATGGAAATTTTTCCTTTCTTCTTAATAACATAAAGACCATTTGTCTCCATCTCTCTCTTTTCCTTCCTCCCTCCTTTCTCTTCATTCCTTCTCTTTCCCCTTGTTTCCCTTCCTCCCCTTTTTCTTTCTTCCTTGTTTCCTTTTTCTCTTCTGAGATAGGGTTTCATACAGTCCAGGCTGGCTTTGAACTCACTATGTAGGTGAGGCAAACTTGTACCCTGGGTCCTCCTACTTCTTCCCAAGTGCTGGGATTACTTGGTAGTTGAGAAAGAAGCCAGGGTTCCAGACACACTAAACGTATGCTGTACCATACGTACATCCTCGGTTCAGACACACTAAACGTATGCTGTACCATACGTACATCCTCGGTTCAGACACACTAAACGTATGCTGTACCATACGTACATCCTCGGTTCAGACACACTAAACGTATGCTGTACCATACGTACATCCTCGGTTCAGACACACTAAACGTATGCTGTACCATACGTACATCCTCAGTTCAGCACATTTCAAAAAATCACATAGTGAAGCCACCACCACCATTGGCAAGAACTATTTCTCATCTGAGGGGCTGACTTCATAGTTCCTTTACACACAGTGTCATTCTTGTGCCTGCTGTCAGTGGTAAGCTACTCAAGCTCATCTGGCTTCTCATTTTCAGAAGCCACCTCCAGTGGGGTGTGTGGCTCACATCCTTAGTCCCAGCAGACTAAAGGCACAATCTCTGTGAATCCCAGGCCAGCCTGGGTTATGTAGAGGGCCAACAGGACACCTGCAAAGGAAGTGCTAAGAGAGCGGCTTAGGGTTCCTACTGCCGTGACAAACACCATGACCGAAAGGCAGATCTGAGAGGAAAGGGCTCTTGTGGCTCACACGTCTGTGCTGTAGTTAACCACCGAAGGAGGCCAGGGCAGGATCCTGGAAACAGGCACTGATGCAGAGGCCATGATGAGAGCTGCTTACTGGCTTTCTGCACACGTCTTGCTCAGTCTGCGTTCTTATAGAATCCAGGACACCAGCTCATGGATAGCACTGCCCACCATGGGTAGGACCCTCCCCCATTGATCACTAATTAAGAAAATGTCCTATAGGCTTGCATACAACCCAATCGTATAGAGGCATTTTCTCAATTAGTCCCTTCTCTCAGAAGACTCCAGCTTGTATCAATTTGACATAACACTATCCATGGCAGAGGGCTAAGGACTGCTTTTCTGTCAGAGAGGTGACTCGAGAACACGTCATCACCATTCACTCACAAGCATACCCGTGCAGCAGGCTTCATAAAGCACGCCCTCGGGAACCAAAAGACATCCAGAAATTTACCACGAAGAAGATGGGGACTTCAGATGCTAGCACCCACACTAGGCTCAACAAAGCTGCCTGTACTGAGGAACAGAAATGTGGCTTGTCATCTACTTAGGTTTGCCCAGAACAGTCACAAGGATGAGAATTCACCAAAGGCTTCATCCTTGTTACAGAGTGGAAAAATCCACAGTTGATGTGCACAAGAATTGTTCTGTGTCAAAAACGTATAAAAAAAACTACACAAAAATTATGAGTGGGTTCTTTCTTGGAATTTCTGCTGTGTTGCACCAGCTGCCGCTGCACCAAAGCACCATTCTAAGGCTACTCTGTGCCGTGCTGCCAATGGCTTTTTAGTTCCCAGAGGTATTAGTACTGGCAGCACCTCAAATCAAATCAAATCTGTCTAAGATTTGCTCACAAACATTTTCTAAATCTCTAAATGCACGGTTTTCTAGAAGTTTCTTTTGTGCTGTTAGGGACTCATTCTAATGGTTGTAAAGGGCTGATTAGGCTAATTTTCTTGGGGCATGACCTCTGTCTTTAGAAGAATTCTGCACCCACAAATCACAGGTGGAACAAGAAAGTATTTTTATACATGTGCCCGAGTTCTCCTTTCTTCTTTCGAGTTGTCTGCCGAAGGCTTTGGGATTACCCTGGCCTGCCCCTTACCTTCAGTGTAAACAGATCATAAACTATGCAGTAAAGCACTGTGAGGTTTAAAGACCACGTTTACAACCAGGTTTGAGCTCCAGAAACTGAACTTTACTCATGAAAGAGAACTCCAAAATGAAATGAGAGGGTAGTTTAGATTGCACGCCATCCCTTGCTCTCTCCTCCCGAGCAGTGCACAGGCCTGACATTCAGACACCCAGTGTCACCTCCTGACATCTTCAGGACAGCTCGAAGGCAGTTGATGTTTGTCCTGGAGTGCTCCTCATGATGGATGACCGGTTAGCGCAGTGCTTAGAGAGTGTCTGTGGAAAGTGGATTCTGTGTTTGGAGCAAGCCTGTTCTCTTTGAGAAGTCTATACAGGGCTCAGATGATGGCCCCTAAGGGTTTGGAGGCTGAGAGTTTGTGACCCTCACAGGTGCCCAGCCTTGCAACCATGTTGCAACTGAAATATTATTGTAGATATGTTCTGCCATCAAGCCTATTTGCTCAAATCTCCAAAAGCTTTGCCTATGTGGCTCCACTTCTGTTCCTGGTGAAAATATCTACCCTGGAGACAGATGAGTGAGGCCCCGCGAGGCCCAGGAAGAATGAAAGGGTTGCAGCTGGGAAACTAGGGAGGCAAAGACACGGTTCCTCATGATCACTTTAGCCCTGCATCTTGTCAAGAGAATCTGAAAGAACATTTGCCCTTCCCTCAATTTCAGTAGCAGCAAGCAACAAGGAAAACCACGGCTGCTCATCTTCCCCTTCCATAAGCCATCTTCCACATTAACACCACCCGCCCCTGGCCCACTCCAGTCCTGCCCCTCACCCAGCCTGACAGGCATGATGGCTGGTTGGGTGACATTTGTCTTTACTTCTCATGTCTGCATGCCTGTCTCCTGCTTTCAGCTGCAGAAACTGCTCCTAGTCGGGACATATGCTTCCCAGCCCAGTGAGGCTGGAGGCTGACTTGGACTGGATATCCAAGTGCAGGAGTCTGTACCGGTCAGGTAATAAATTCCCTATACAGGGTCTTGTTGTGTAGCCCAGGCTCCTCAGGAACTTATTCTCCTCCAGCTTCCGATGATTACAGGCCCTGGGTTCTACCCCTTACCCCACCACACATATAAGTTTAAATTTACAGGAGTTGGAAGACCTGTGCATTTTTCACTCAGATTTCCCAATAGTTGATATTTTACATTTGCTGGAATACTCTCTTGACCTGTATCTCTAGATGCAGAGCTAATTTTGCATACTACACATATGTAAATAATTAACATATGCTCTTTTCCTGAACTTTACAAATAGTGTCGATTAAAAAAGCTTCTTATTGTATGTATAGGAATGTTTTACCTGCATTGTATGTATGTGATACACATGTCTTGTGCTCTTGGAGGCCAGAGGAGGGGCTCAGACCCTGGAGTTATAGGTCATGAGCCTCCCTGTGGGTACTGGGGACCAAACCTGGGTTCTCTGTCTTAACTGCTAAGCCTTCTCTCCAGTCAGGTTTTTCTGAACTCTCTGATGTGATTATTTTGGGTGAAAGCTAGCCGTGGGGCTGGGACAAACAAGCGGGCCCTCACCTTGCAACACTCTGAGAACAAGCAGTTGGCTTATGATCCTTCACCTGACTTCTCTTCCTTCCAAGGACACAGCAGATAAGCATCCAAGTCACTTTTCCTCCTTGTCATCATTTCATCCAGTCCTGTCTCAACAAGGACACTGCCTTCTTTTGACCTGCTCAGGATACAATCCATCCACAAATACACAGACACATACACAGATACACACACAGGCACATGCGCACACACAGAGACACACGCAGAGACACACAGAGACACATGCAGACACACAGACACACACAGACACACACACGCGCACACACACATACACAGACGCACACACAGACACACACACAGATATACACAGAGACATATGTGCACACACAGACACACACACAGATACACACATACACATACAGACACACACATACACACACAGACACACACAGATGCACACATGGACACACACACAGATACACACAGAGACACATGCGCACACACTGACACACACAGACGTACACATGGACACACACACAGACACATGCACACACATAGACACACACACTGACACACACAGACGCACACACGGACACACACACAGACACATGCACACACAGACACACACACAGATACATACACAGACACACACATAGATACATGCGTACACACAGACACACATAGATACACACACAGACACATGCACACACACAGACACACACACAGATACACACAGAGACACATGTGCATACACAGACACACACACAAACGTACACACGGACACATACACAGACACATGCACACACATAGACACACACACTGACACACACACAGACGCACACACGGACACACACACAGACACATGCACACACAGACACACACAGACACACACATAGACACATGTGTACACACAGACATATGCACACACACAGACACACACACAGATACACATAGAGACACATGCACACACACATTCAGCTGTCAAGGTTGTGCATTCCCCTTTGCTCTGGGCCAGTTCGTTTGTCTTCTGCAGCCCTGGCCCTGGTCTGCCTGGCATTTTCTCATGCCCAGTTGCAGGGCTAGCTTCTCAGCAGCGCTGTGATGACTAAGAAGGCTCTTGCCCACACCCCACCCCTTGCTGCCCTCCCTGCAGCTGTCTCTTCTCTCACCTTCATTTCTCTGCTCTAAAGGTTCCATTTTCTACTTTGTAAATGTCAAAGGTCTTGTGAGGAGCAGCAAAAATATCCTGTTCACCCTATCTGAGCGTCTTCTGTGTTTGCTTGTCTTGAACATTCCCTTCAAAGGCCCATGTGCTGACCACAAAGTCTCCAGCCTATGGTGCTATTGGAAGAGATGGGTATTTAGGTCTTCAGGAGTGTGCAATTGGAAGGGACAGTGAGGCCAGCCCTACATGTCCCTGTCTTTTTCTTCCTGGCCTCTTCTGCTTTATGCTTCCACGCCATGATGAACTTTTGCTACAGGCCAAGTAACCATAGATGGGAGTCTCTGAAATAAGATGCTCTCCATAGAAGTTGGTTATTTTAGGCCCTGGTCTCAGCAATAGAATGCTAAGGTACTGTTCCTACTGGTGACTCCTGAGGAAATAACTTCTATGGTGACTGTTAACTGGAACCCTTCTTCAGTTTTACTTTCCTGACATTTATTATCATGTGTGGTGGAACAAGCAGGCTGCACTGTGTGTGTGGAAGCCAGAAGATAGCCCATGGGAGTCAATTCTCTTCTTCCGGTATGTAGGTCCTAAGAGCCAACTTGGGTCATCAGATTTGGCAACAAGAATCTTTGCTGAGCTCTCACTGGATAGTTTTTAATCTGTGTGGGTGTTTTGTCTGCATGTATATCTTTATAGCACATGTGTGCCCGGTGCCTGCTGAGGGAGGAAGATTCAGATCTCCTGGGACTGGAGTTATAGACAGTGATGAGTCACATGTGGTTGCTGGGATTAAGTCCTAGTTCTCTTCAAGAACAAGTGCCCTAAACATGAGGCATCCATCGCTCTAGCTCCTAAATTTTGGTTTTAAGACAGAGTCTTTCTGTCTGCTTTGGAATTTGCAGTAATCCTTCTGCCTCTGTTTTCTGAGTGCTAGGATTCTAGGACTGCACCATAGCCATATTCACTGTTTTTCTTTTCTGTTTGTTTGTTTGAGACAATGGCCACATGATGGCCAGGCTGGCTTTAAACTTGTGGCAACCATCTTGCCTCATCTCCCGGGTACTAGGGTTATGAGAAAGAATCTCAACAGCTGGCTGTAAGTGATTGCTTTTCTATTTTTATTATTCTTTCTTCCTTCTCCTGACACCAATCAGGGCTTTATTGTTTTGGTTTTTCTACTTTTGCAGTTCTTCACGTACTCTAGGTATCTAACCACTGCAGAATATAGTTGGCGCAGATTTTCTCCTGTTCTGGAGGTGAGCTGTACACCCAGTTCCTTTGCCATGCAGAACTTTTCTATTTTGTGGAATCCCATTTGTCACTTCTTTGGGTTGATTCCTGTGCTCCTGCAGTCTTGTTCAGAAGCCCTTGCCTGTGCCTATATCTTGAAGTGTTTGCTTTATGTTTTTGTCTTAACAGTTTCAACTTTCAGATTTGAGCCACTTGGAGCTGGTTTCTGGGCAGGGTGAAGGTGTGGCTCTAATTTCATTCTTCTGTGGGCAGATAGCCAGTTTTCCCAGCACTATGGTTGAACAAGCCTCTATTCCAATGTCTGTTGTTGATGATTTTGTCAGAAATTTGGGGACAATAGCCATGTGGGTTTTATTTTCGGTTCCACTATTATCTATTGGTCTACATCTGTTGTTGTTCCAGTACATGACTGCCTTTGTCGCGGTGGTTCTGTATTACTATTTGAAGGCAGATATCATGGTACTTCCACAAATATTCTTTCTGCTTGGGATTGCTTTGGCAATGCTATTACATGCTTCCATATTAATTGCAGATTTGTTTTGTTTCTAGTTCTGTGAAAAACGTGACTGGAATTTTGATGGAGATTGCCTTAGACTCAGAGGGTTCCCTTGCTGATACTGCTGTTTTGCACCCTTGGTAATTCTGTCATTTGTACAACCCCAATTCTGCTAAGCCAGGAGCACGGGCACTCTTTCCGGGATCTAGGACGCTCTTTCCAGGATCTACTTTCCCCTTTGGTTTCTTTTTCTTGGTCTTGCCGTGCTCATTGCAGGAGCCTTTCACTTCCTTGCTTAGCTCTACTCCTAGTATTCATCCTTTTTATGAAGCTATTGTGGAAGGGGCATTTCCTCATTTCTTTCTCAGCAATGCTGTCATTGGTATGCGAAAGCTACTTGCTTTTGTTGATTCTGTAACTTTACTGAAAGTATCTATCATATCTGAGAGTTTTCTAGAGCATGCTGCAGGATCTTTTAAATACAAACTCATTCCTTCATGATAAAAGTCCTCAGGAACTCAGCAATCTACTGGACATGCTGCGGTGTAATGGAAGCGTTGTATGGCAAGCATGCAGCTAGCATCATAGTCCTGGGAGAGACAGGATGGAACCGCGAGCCCTGAAATGAAGCAAGGGCACCTACTCTCTTGACTCTCACTCAGAATAATGCTTAAAGTCTTGCAGGACCAAGAAGAAAAGAGAGACGAAAACAGGGTAGAAATAGAAAAGAAAGAAGTCAAAGTATGCCTATTTGCAGGAAACATGATTTTATTAATACATTTGATTGTAAACATACATTCAGATATATTCTTCTTGTGATGCTTGGGATTGCACTTCACACATGCTGAGGAAATGCTCTACCACAGAGCTATACTTAAGCCTCAAAATATTGGTATTAAAATATATTAATAACTACTTAGCAGATTGCCCATGAGTGTTCTTTAGATGGAAACAAACAGATGGACAGATTTAAGTCTAACTTACGAAGAGCAAAGTTGTTTTTTGTTGCCATTTCTTGGAAGGCTCATATTGCTTGGAGTTTGGTTTTAAAAGGTAGACACTATTTCCTGACAACCAGAAAAACTTGGTGTGTACCCTTTTCCCCTCACTTTTTATAAGTGTACACAAACAATTTCCATAAAAATTCTCACCTGGCATATTTGAGAGGCTAGAGGAAAGAAGGTGGCAAAGCACACACATAACGAGAAAATCGAGGTTAGAAGATTGAAATGAAGGCAAACAGAGTCTTTAGACGTGTTTCCTCCTTTCAAAACTGTGTGGGTGAGATGGTAGAAATCTCTGATTTTAAAGCAAACACTGTTCATAACACCCCGCATCTCGGTTCCCATCCAGCAGGCAAGGCAAAAGCTCAGTGAAGTAGGGTCTTAGTCTGAGACGCTGCAGGCTCAGTCATTGCTGCTTGAAGACCGAAGTTCAGTCCCTAAGTGCACACATGGTGGAAAAGGAGAGACAATTTCTACAGATTTTCCAGTTGTCCTCTGAGCTCCACCCACATGTGTGTGCGACACACACACACACACACACACACACACACACCAAATAAATAGATGTAATAAAAACCTTTAAAATAAAGAGTTTCAGAAAGCAGATAATTCTGTCTGCAGCTGCTTATAGTTTTATGATCATCTTGAGTTTTTCCCCACAGGGCGGGCAGAGGAGGGTCAGAATCACCAAATAGGTCCCAAACGGGGAAGGCAGTTAGGGGCCCCAATGAATGTCAAGTCACTTCACTTCTCAGAGTTGCCACCAGTGCTGGACTTGGGTTTTAGCCCCTGCTCAGCACTGACCCCAGGACAAGGTTCTCTGGGGCAACCTTGGAAGGCTTTGACCACTGCTATGCTAAGGTTGCTGGAGAGGAGCAGAACAGAAAACCTGCGCTCTGCCACGAGGACTGTGAGCACAGGACCAAAGAGGATAAGTGCCTTCGCCAACTGAGTTATTCTGAGATTTTAGTCCTTTTGATTTTTATTGTTTATCTTATTTTAAAGATGTAGTCTTAACTTTATCATTTACTGACATAATCTAATTTATCTAATAAGGAAGTTTTGTGTTTTAAAAAAATTAAAATAGGGCTGGAGAGCTGGCTCAGGGATTAAGAGTGCTGGCTGCTCGTGTGGAGGACAAGGCTCAGCTCCCACTTAGGATACTCTGTGACTCCAGCTCAGAGCTCCAGGGCTCTCCTTCGCCCAGCATTTGCACATGGTGCTCTTCCCCAGACACGTACGGTCACTATAATATGGTGTAGAAACCTAAAATACACAAAGCATATGACCATCTTAAGGAAATTCACCAATGTGACCTATGACTTAGCCTCCTACTGTCTCTGGTGAGAGAATTAATAATGCTAATTGTGCACATGTACTCTTTTGGGGACTGTGTGCATTTTCATGCTAATGACCCACGTAGACGCTTATATAATATATTTCCTATTTTGTGCCTTTTTTTTTATCCTAATGTGGCGTATTGATGAGAATTTATTATGAATACATCTGGAACTATATTATTATTTTTCATTCTTTTCTTTTTTTGGTTGTTTGAGACAGGTTTTCTCTGTGTAACTTTGGAGCCTGTCCTGGAACTTACTCTGTAGATCAGGCTGGCTTTGAACTCACAGAGATCCACTTGCCTCTGCCTTCCAAGTGCTGGGATTAAAGGCGTGTGCCACCACCTCCCAGCTATTATTTTTCATTCTTATTTAATTATTTCTTTAAGTGTGTGTGTGGTGCTAAACCTGGTTATGCACCCAGTCCATTTACACATGATCAATTTCTAAACAATTGCATGTTCTAAGTACTTGAGGCATACAGAGATACATAGAATGGTGAAAGTCTTATTGTATTTCCCTCACACAACTTTGTGTGTGTGAGGGGTGGGAATACGTGTGCCATTCACAGCTGTGCCAGAGGACAACCTCCAGAAGCTGGTCCTCTCCATCACCTTGTGGGCCCTGGGATGGAACCAGGTTGGCAGTCTGCATCACAACTTTTTAGAAATCTCATAATACATGTGTACAAACATGCACATGTACATATGTATGAGATATTTTTATTTTAATTGTTTTGAGTATTTGAAATGTTATGCTATACATGAGTGACTTTTTAATTTAAAAACCTGGTTAATATCTGTTTATTCCTAAAAATAGATACTAAATTTTTATATCTAATTATTTCTAAATTTTATTTTCTATTAATGTACATAAGGTGTCCGTCCTTTCAGCCACAGCCCCTGTCTGTCTTCACCCCAGAGGTAGGCTGTGTGTTGACTAATGTTATTTAAGAGATTGTTGTCTTGGCAAAACGTGTTCAATGTCTTCATCCATTAGGAGAATCTGACTTAAAACTACACTGCACTTTCGTTTCATCCCAGTGAGAGAGGGTAAAGGCACTTACCACCAAGTCTGGCAGCATGAGCTCAGTCCCTAGGTTCACATGTTGAAAGGAGAGAACCAGCTTCTGCAACTTGCGCTCTGACCTCCACACACATGCAGGGCCTGCACTTCCTTTCTAAATAAATAAATAAAACGCAAAATGTCCCACAATCACAAATGCAGCAAAGACGTGTATAAGGGGACAGGGACCCTTAAACACCGCTTGCTGGCGGGAGTGTAAGTTAGTCCAGACACTACAGGAATCACTATGGATATTCATCACAAAACAGCAAATACAAGATACTGTTGAATTACTCCTGGGGCGTACTTGAAATCGGAGTCGGCATGCAGCAGATACCTGCATTCATATTTATTGCTGCATCATTTACAACAGGCAAGTTAAGCCAAGACAACAACAACAGATGAATGGATGGAGAAAATGTGGGTTATATGCACAATGGAGTTTTATTCAGCTATCAAAGCAGAATTAAATTAAAGCATCATGTTAAGAAAAAAAAAAGAGCCATACTCAGACGAGATTCTCTATGTAGAGTCTGGATGGACATAGATACCACATGAAACAGAAGGAGAGGGGCTGCTGGGGAATACAAAGGGAACCATGGGAAATGAGTTGGGGAGAGCCCCAAAGGAGGTGGGTGTGGTAGAAGTAGAAATGAAAATGCCAAACTCTGTTATGTTGTATACTGAATATACACCAGTATATCTAAGAAAAAAAAGTTGAACAAAATCAAACCACCAAGCAGTGGTGTGCTATCTGTTCTCTTTGACTCCTGCTGGGGACTAAGTGAGGACTTCATGCATGCTGACACATTCTCTGTCACTGAGGCCACCCTGGCTGCCGGCCATTTTTCATATCCATATATATACAGATGTCTCACCTTTGAGTGTAGCTCTAGAGTGGCGTATTCCCCAAAGCAGACGCACCGAGAGCTGCACAGTCTGCCCCTTGGTGACAGTTAGGAAAGGGATGGATGCAGAGAATTCCTAGAATCCAGAGTCTGCCTCTGCCCTTCCTGGTCTTCTCAGTCAACCTCTTACCCCCTCCCTCCCTCACTTGTTATTTATTTATGAGTTAGTTCAGTTTCAAAGCTTGCCATGTGATGCATATTACTCCCAGTTAATCTGATTCTTGACTAATTTAAACTCTTCACGAATACTGCAGTGCCGCCCAGCCAGTTGAGAACACTGAGCCCGTGTCCCCTGCTGCACAGAGCACACCCCAGTGCCTCCAGACTCCTTGGTCCACACGCCTTTTTTTTTTTTTTTTTGCTTTTACCCTTTTTGTATTTTTTGAGAATTTCACACACAAATGCCATATTTACACTATTTCCACCCCTACCTCCACCTACCTGAACCCTATTCCCCACCAACTTCTTTAGCGCCCCCATTCCCTCTCAGCTTCTGTAGTTACCATCATTTTACACACACTATGTATTTAAAGTAAGCCTTTAAAATAATATGATTCCCTGTGATCTTTTCAGCTATCCTTGGTGTTACTTGTTTCTTTCTCCATGTTCCCCATGTTCCCCTCTCACCCTTAATAGCACCAGTGTCCTGCTATCCCCCTCTCTAGGTCCCTTGCCCCTCCCCCACCCGACAGTACCTTTCCTCTTTCCTGGCTTCTGCAGTTACTCCACGTTATAGGCTCAGACCCAGAGGTTCAGACCTAGGATCCATAAGAGAAGGAGTTTAGTGCTTGTCTTTCTAGGTCTGGGTGACTACACACAGTATAGTAGTTCCCAGCCGCTCTCTAATTCTTTGGGGCCCTTCTATACATCTCCATCCAGAGTCTCCACCTCACCTGTGAATGAGTGTGGCAGTGTCTGGGAAGCCGGTTGATTGTGTTCCAAGTGCCAGATGAGTAGGAGAGAGGTCTCATCCCAGCCAACCAGTAGGTAAGTATTAGTCACACAGGGGCACAAACAAGTCTGGAAAACCACATCTAACCAGCTGTGGCCAGCGGTGTCCCGTGTTGGCTGCCCACATACACCTCTGCACTGCATTAAGAAAGAGTCCCCACTGGTTGCAGCAACCCAACCAGCTGCTGGGAATTAGGTGGTGAAGAGATCAGAGGCAAGGGGGTGGCTGCAGGGACTGAAAGGGAAGGCAGGGCCACTCCCTGCACAAACAATAGGACTCTCCTCCAAATGGGAGCTGGCACCAGAAGAGGAGGTGGGTCTCAGAAAAAGAAGGCAGCTCTCCACGCCCTCACTGATTCTTTGGTGAAGAATTGATGATGAGGGAGGGTCCTGATAATAGAAATCAGGGTTCCCATGACAGGAAGCAGAAGGGCCTTTGTGAATATCAAAATGCCTAGAGCCTTTCCTTCAGGCAGGTGAGATGGCAAAGGGATTCTCTGATCTCCTCCAGCACTCACCACTGAAAATCCCACAGCAGGAACCACCGTGCTCTCTCCAGGACCCCAGGCTTGGGTATGAACGTGTTCATTTCTATCAGCCAGAGAAATAAACGATGCACTGAGATGATTCTTCTTCCGTCTTTGGGTGTAATTTTAAAATTTAAATCTAAGAGTGTAGTCTTTATTTAATTTCCAGTTTTTGGGAAATGAATTCCAGTGTACCCTTCTAAAGTCTGCTGGACAGGACGCACACAAGTGGCTGGACCTCCCAGAGGCTGTGGGTTCCCTGGTGCCCACATCCTTTATCCCGCCAGTCAGCTTCTTGTTTGATAACCCATTAAGTCAACATTTGTTCAATGCTTACATGAGCCTGGCTGAACTTTCTATATGTCCTGTGTCCTCTTAATGAGTGCCTTTAAAATGTAAGCCGTATTCACTGCTTTGCCCTTCCTTCCTTCCTCCCTCCCTCTCTCCTTCCCTCCCTCCCTCCCTCCCTCCCTCCCTTCCTCCCTCCCTCCCTCCCTCCCTCCCTCCCTCCCTCCCTCCCTCCCTTCCTTCCTCCCTCCCTCCCTCCCTCCCTCCCTCCCTCCCTCCCTCCCTCCCTCCCTCCCTTCCTCCCTCCCTCTCTCTCTCCCTCCCTCCCTCGCTCTCTCCTTCCCTCCCTCCCTCCCTCCCTCCCTCCCTCTCTCTGTCTGTCTGTCTGTCCCTCCCTCCCTCTACCCTCCCCTAATTTCTTAATTTTTAGGTTTTTGATTCAGGGTCTCATGTACTCCAGGCTATGTAGCCAAAGGGACTTGAACTTCTGCACCGCTCAGCCTTTTTACCAAATTGGGATCAAACCCAGGGCTTTCTGCACACTGGCAAGCACTCTATCCAGAGAGCCATATCTTTCTGCACACTGGCAAGCACTCTATACAGAGCCATAGCCCTGGGAGCTTTGCTGTGCCTTTAGTACTTAAAATTGTGGAGGAACATAAATATTTGTTGAAAAAAACTCAAATGAGGTAGGAATTATCAGTAAATCTCATTTAGAAAATAGATAGACACTGACCTTTAGATAGGTTAAGAAAATCACCTAAGACTTCAGGCCTAAGAGTCAGACTGAGCTTTTAATTTCATTGGACTTGAAGGGCAACATGCAAGCAAGTGAGCTGTTACCTGGTCACCAAGACAAAACGGTTTGATTGGGGGCTGAGGTGGTTCAGGGAGTGTGCAGTACTTGGACCTAAGCCTTCAGGGACGAATTTCTCAGAGGTTACTGTTGGCAGACCAAGAGTGTCCCAAGCGCTGAGTTATTGGGAAGACGACGCATAGACACACACCAAGCCGTCGCTCCCATAGACGCTTACCTGAGTTCTTGAGAGCATCTGAGTGGATGTGGTACTTTCCATCTGAGTGGATGTGGCACTTTCCATCTGAGTGGATGTGCTCCTTTCTGATCTGTGGGTTTAATAGAGACCATGTCCCCAGTGTCTGTCTCTGGAAAATGCTCCTCAGTTGCTCTTCCTGGCTCTTTGGAGGAGTTGCTCGCTTAGCTAAGGCCTGTCAGGGTTCCCATCCATTACCTAATGGCGGAAAGCAGCCCTGGCAGCCAGTGTTCCCTCTGGTCCTTGGTAATTGGAAGGGGAGATTGAATATTCTTTGCTTTTGATCAAGACTCATCTCCTGCCAGGAGCAAGGAAGGATGTGTAGGAGGGAATGTCTCCGATAACAATAATAACAAGAGCTATGAGTAAAAGTTCTAACAGGATCTTGGGCAACTGCACTACCCAGGCCATTTGTGCTGTTTGCAGGGGTGTGTTTTCTCTCCGGGAACAATGCTTCCCAAGTGCTTTCCTTCCCTGGCCTCCCGAACAAGTCCAACCACGGAGACATGGCTCCTCACACCTGACTTGCTTTCTTTCCTGATGTTTTTTGGCATAAAGCTTAGTGTGTGAGGGGTGTCGTCAGCCTGTGGCTGGCATTGTTCAGTGGTGTCTTAGTGTGTGAGGGGTGTCGTCAGCTGTGGTTGGTGTTGTTCAGTGGTGTCTTAGTGTGTGAGGGGTGTCGTCAGCCTGTGGCTGACATTGTTCAGTGGTGTCTTAGTGTGTGAGGGGTGTCGTCAGCTGTGGTTGGTGTTGTTCAGTGGTGTCTTAGTGTGTGAGGGGTGTCGTCAGCTGTGGTTGGTGTTGTTCAGTGGTGTCTTAGTGTGTGAGGGGTGTTGTCAGCTGTGGTTGGTGTTGTTCAGTGGTGTCTTAGTGTGTGAGGGGTGTCGTCAGCTGTGGCTGACATTGTTCAGTGGTGTCTTAGTGTGTGAGGGGTGTCTTCAGCCTGTGGTTGACATTGTTCAGTGTTGTCTTAGTGTGTGAGGGGTGTCGTCAGCTGTGGTTGGCATTGTTCAGTGGTGTCTTAGTGTGTGAGGGGTGTCGTCAGCCTGTGGCTGACATTGTTCAGTGGTGTCTTAGTGTGTGAGGGGTGTCGTCAGCTGTGGTTGGCATTGTTCAGTGGTGTCTTAGTGTGTGAGGGGTGTTGTCAGCTGTGGTTGGCATTGTTCAGTGGTGTCTGGGTGCCTGGTTTTTGGATTATGAGACTGATGGTAGCTACCCTGTGACCATGGAGCCCCTGATAGGTCCTAGTGATTGAGAAAATCTTCCTTTAATCTCCCTCTTTGCTCTCGACCTCAATGTAATTAGGGGGGTGGTTTAAGAAAACATCACCAACAATGAACTATTTCCCACACATCCCTCTGTGTCACTTTCTGAATGACTGAAAAATGGAAGGGAGATTCCTCCTCCCTGCTCAGCTAGCCTCCTCCAGTGTGGGGCCAGGCTACAGGAAGTCCTCATCCCCTCACCCCATCCACATCCTGGTGACAGGAGGATGAGCAGGAAGTGGAAAGCTTCAGGCAGCCTTTCAGCTCATAGTCTGCTCCCCTCAGTGCATGGCCCTTTAGCAATATAATACTCACTTTTACTAAGGCTCCCACGAATGGCTCTCCACAATATCTTACCCAGACGCCTTTAACATAATAATTATTTTTTCTTCTCCTTTTGCTTGGGGGCGGGGGAGGTCAAATGTTGTTCTGAGGAAGATTTTGACTTGGTTGTTTGCAGTACCTGACAGGGACGGAACAGGTCCCCTCCAGTTCTCTTCTATGTCAGGGGACCCTGTGTCAGCCCTCTGCTTAGCATCAGGAACATGGACTCTTGTTCACATTGATGCCTTAGGTTTGCAGCACACTACTGTACCCTGGCTGCCCTTTTGGACATGTGGCGTCAGCTTTTCAGTGACCTCATTTATAAGGAAGGGGCTGGGATCCACTGGGATGTTCTTCCGATCAGACACCCGCTGGAGTCTTTCTCCTTCTTTCCTTTTCCTTGTATGGTGGCTTCTTGTGTTTGGAGTTTGTCCAGCTTCCAGCCTCAGTCCTTTGGTTCTGCATTGCCATCACCTTGTTGTAACTGCACATTGCTAAGCTGGACTGTCCACTTTCTGTGCAGTGAAGGAAAGCTGTGCTCTGCTCTGCTCTGTTCTGGGTGTCCTAGGAGCCCTCTACTGGGTGGGTACTGTGCGCTGTCTTTTGCTGCTACCCTCACCCTCTCTGCTCAGGAGTCAGGCCCCCAGGATTCAGCCCCCACAGCCTTTCTGAGTCTGTGCGGATGCTATACCTCCTGCAGTTTTTGGTCTCCTTTGATGCTGGATGCTAGTGAGCTCCTAGGTTATCTGTTTTGTAATCTCAAGAAAAGCCGCTGGCTCATCCTACCTCTTGGTTTTGGATGTAAAGCAGTTGCTTGAAAGCAAGGTGTGATCAAGAAGTTGGCCTTGTAGGCCAGGTAAGCTGAATGCAGGTTTGGTGCATAGCAACACTGCCATGTTCACGCTCCTTGGCACCAAGGGTACAGAGAAGAGGCAGGATCTCTGCTTAAGTCACTCTCCAGCCAAGGGAAAAGTCAGGCACTAATGTATTATGTCATAGCACATTTAAAATAGCTAGGGCCACCAGCTTGTTGGAAGAAAGGTTACTTGGGAGACCAGTTTTGAAAATTTCAATTCACTCTTGATGGCCATACTGGAGGTGGCACATCCGAGTAGGAGCGCACAGTTGCTCACCTCATGACAGGCAGGAAACAGGAAGAGAGAGCAGGAGGAGGGCTCAGAGTCTCAGGATCTCAAGGGCACATTTCCAATAACCTATCTTCCTAATATTAGGACCCATTTCCTGAAGGGTCTACCTTCATCAGAATACCATGGACAAGAGACCAAGCCTTTACCCAGTGATATCTTCTTCACCATCATGAATACATAAAACTGTGGCCACACTGTCACCGTTGCATCCAAGCACTTCAGAGGCAAAGACAGAGGCAGTCAGAAGTCTGTGAGTTCAAGGCCAGCCTGGTCTATAGAGTGACTTCCAGGCCAGCCATGGCTACACAGTGAGACCCTGTCTCAAAATAAATAAATAAATAAAATTAAAAATTTTAATCGTATTCTAAAACAACAAAAATGAAATTTTGACTACCTATGGAGCTTCCCCAGCAGGGCGCTTTGCTCCCACCTTCTCTAGCACCCGCCGGGTGCTGCGCTCGCCCGCTCTTACACCACCACTTGATACACACTTACCTCAGCCACTGTGGAGCTGTCTTCCTCTCGGGAACTCTTGCTTCTGTTCAGAGGACACTCTACACACTGAATATCTGGCACCATCTGAGCAGAGCAGACCCCAGAATCTGCAGGGAAGAAGATTCAGTGTAAACGTCAGGCTGAGTCTGTGCTGGTCCTCTTTACAACATAACTGGCCACATCACCTTTCGCATGAGGAGGACCAGGAGAGAGAGGAGCTCCACTGTAGCTTCGAGCACGTATAGCTTCTCCAGCAGCCAGGCCCACTTCTGAAAGCCTCCACAACCTCCACTTCATTGTCAGGAGCTGGGGACTGGGTGCGCAGACCGTGAGCTGTGGAGACATTCCAGATGCAAGCCATAACTACCATACATTCCTCCTCCAGTCCTAGTCTTATAATTTTGGAGTAATTATAGACTCATATGAAATTGTATAAAAACCACAATCTCCTTACTTTCACGCAGATCTACCCAACAATAATATCTCTATTAATTTTAAATTACACTTTAGTTATTTGTGTGTACATGTGTCATACTCAGACGACCTGGCACGTGTGGTGGGTTAGTCCCTGCACCCCCCGCAGGTCTTGGGGATCAAACCTGGATTATCACTGTTAGGTTTTTCCCCACTGAGCAATCTTGTCAGCTTTTACTTAGCTTCAATAGAGACTGATAACAAGGGTCCCGCATTGGCACAAAGCTGTTAGCCAAGACACAGGCCAATTCAGATTTTATCTTTGACATGTATGTATGCATGTCTGTCTGTATGTCATCTCATCACACATGTAGATTTAGATGCCAGTACCTTGAGTGAGATATAGGACTATACATCATGTCCAAGGACTTCAAAGGGTTTCTTGGTGCTGTTTGTTTGTCCTGAGGATTGCTCTGAGAGGCTCAGCTAAAGTCTGGATTCAAACTCCCATCGAACCAAAAAGCAGAAGGAAAGAAGGGATGGAGGGAAGGAGGAAGGGAAGGAGGGAGGGGAGGGAAAAGATCCTTTGGTGCATGTACACCGTCCACCACCCACCTCTTCTTCCTCAGCCTGGGGCTTGCTTCTTCCTAGAGAAGATAGCTGTGGAGGCAGAACTTGGTCTTTGGCCCAAGGCTGGAGGGCTTTGTTCTCCTGTGGCAGGCAGCTCAGTGCTCTGTCCAGATAGTCCTAAGGCTGAGTACAGCTGGCATTCTTGCCCATGCTATCTCCTTTCTTTAAATAACCCCCTCTCTGAGACCTGGAAGATCCTCAATGGAGATAAGCTGAAGGCTAGCCCACAGAGTATGTGATGATGGTAGTAGGCTAGCCCAAAGAGTATGTGATGATGGTAGTAGGCTAGCCCACAGAGTATGTGATGATGGTAG